>JBBPKE010000242.1:5728-28040 GCA_038089095.1 Tylopilus orsonianus | reverse complement strand
TATAAACCCATGCAATCCATGGCACAAGACTCAGTTCAGTCTTGTTGCATTCCACCTCACTACTGTCCTCTTAAGTCAGTCCTAGTGTGAGCCTAAGCCTAAGCTGTATAGCAAGGTGTTGGCTTCACTGTGAGCAAGAATGTAATACTGACATAGTATCAGACATTTATTCCCTTACTAAAACATTAAAACCCATAAAAATACGAAAAACCTTGGAAAAGGCTAGGGTTCCGACCTGAGGATTGGAAACTGCAGCAGGGCATGACCTATATGCTGCCGAAGAAACCAAGATCCCTGCGGGACAACAAGGGCTTGTGAACACACACATCCAAGTCCAGATTCCAGAAGGATTCTATGGAAGAGTAGTGCCAAGAAGCGGACTAGCCTCAAAAAAGATGATAGGAATAGGAGCCAGAGTAATCGATTCGGATTATTGAGGGGAAGTCTTTGTTTGTATATTTAATCATGGAAAAGAAGATTTTCTGATAGCAGTAGGGGACAGAATCGCTCAATTAATTGTAGAGCAGATCAGTATTGCACCACTATCAGAAGTGGCCTCACTAGAAGAAACCAAGCAAGGTGAAGGAGCTTTTGGTAGCACAGGAATCAAATCCATAACCGAGACCATGCCTCAGAATGAGCATGCTGGACAGGAATCTAGGCTTAATTTGGTCACAATAAAAATACAAAAAAAGTATGGAACGGATTCGGATTTTCCAGAATGAATCCTAGTATGCAGTATAAACCAACAAAAAGAGATGAACCTTGAGGTCCAGGTCTCTAATCTGACCGAAAAGGGAAAAATGAAGAAGGTTCAAGTGCTCCTAGACAGTGGAGCAAATGGAAGCTTCCTTGATCAGAAGTGGGCTGAAGAAAACGAAATCAAGATGGAACCCCTAGAAAAGGCAATACCCGTCTTCAACGTTGATGGCACCAAGAATTCAGCAGGGGATATTACCCACTCAGCCAAATTAATCATGGATTATCAAGGACACCGAGAGAAGATTACTGCAGAAGTAACTGATCTGGGAAAGAACCAATTCATTTTAGGATTCACATGACTAGAAAAGCACAATCTGGAGATTAATTGGTTGACCGGAGAAGTAAAACTCTGAAGATGCCCCAGAAGCTGCTATCTTCTTAAAGATAGAATGGTATTCATGAGATTGTTGATCGATCAAGAAATAGAAAATGCATTCCATGTTTACCCGAAGATTAAGGCTTTAGACAGGCCCCCTGAGAAAAGAGAAGCAACAGTCAAAGAACTCATCCCGAAACAGTATCTGCACAAGTTCTACGACGTCTTTTCAAAGAAATCTTCTGAAAGGATGCCAGTTTATAAACCCTGGGATCACAGGATTGATCTCAAACCCAGCTTTGTGCCAAGAAAAGCCAAACTCTATTCAATGTCACCTGAAGAAAGGAAAGAAGTTGATGATTTTATTGATGAACAATTGAGGAAGGGATATATCTGCCCATCCAAATCACCAATAACCTCACCAGTCTTCTTCCTATCTAAGAAAGACGGCAAAAAGAGAATGGTTCAGGACTACTGGTACTTAAATGACTGGACAGTCAAGAATAGTTATCCTCTTCCATTAATATCAGATCTCATCGACAAATTGAAAGGAGCAAAGATGTTCACAAAGATGGATCTGAGATGGGGGTATAATAATATCTGAATGAAGAAAGGAGATGAATGGAAGGCGGCGTTCACCACACATCATGGCAGTTTCAAACTGTTGGTCATGTTCTTTGGGCAAAGCAATAGCCTGGCCACATTTCAAAATATGATGAATGACATCTTTTATGACATGCATCAGGTCTGCATTGTCTACATGGACGATCTTCTTATCTTTACCTTTTCAGATAATCAAGAGGAACATGACAGGGTTGTAAAAGAAGTCCTATGGAGATTAAAAGATAACAATCTATTTGTGAAGCCTGAAAAGTGCTTCTTCTCTGTGAGAAAAGTCAAAATGCTGGGCATGATCATAACTCCGGAAGGAATTTATATGGCAGATGATAAGATGAAAGCAGTGCTTGATTGGCCAGTTCCCACCATGGTCAAGGGGGTAAGAGGCTTCCTTGATCTGGCCAACTTTTATTGACGATTCATCCAAAACTTCGCCATTATGGCAAGGCCATTGAACAACCTAATGAAGAAGGACAAACCATTTGTCTGGACCAAAAAAGAGCAAGAAGCATTTGATATGTTGAAGAAGTCATTTACCACAGCACCGGTACTTACGTATCCGAATAAGGAAACCCCTTACTGTGTGGAATGTGATGCTTCTGATTTTGCCACAGGAGCAGTCCTTAGTCAGCAAATAGATGACAAATGGCACCCAGTAGCTTTTGCGTCAAGCTCAATGACACCAGAACAGTGCAACTACCCAGTTGCTGACAAAGAAATGCTGGCCATTATCAACAGTCTAGAGCAATGGCGTCATCATTTAGAGGGCACAAAACACCAGTTTGAGATCTGGTCAGATCATGCAAATCTCCAGTATTTTATGAAGGGCCAGAACCTTAATAGAAGACAGGCGTGCTGGATGCAATATCTATCTCGATTTGACTTCCTATTAGTCAAGAAACCTGGAGTTTCTATGGGAAAAGCTGACGCTCTTTCAAGAAGAGAAGATTATGCTATTGGGATAGAAGAAGACAACAAGGGAGTCATAATGATTCCAGAATCTAAAATCCATAGATCGGTCCCAGTTTGGATTCATACTGAGGAAGAAGACCTACTCGGAAAGATTAAAGAAGCACAAGGCTCGCCTAACGAGATTCAGTTGATGGATGGAAAGATCCTTGTCCCAGAAGGACCATTACATCAACAAGTAATAAGCTTATATCATGACTCTACCCTTGCAGGGCACAGAGGCATAGATAAGACCTATGAGCTAGCCTCGAGGTATTACAGGTGGCCAGGAATGAAAGGTCACATAATAGATTATTATTCCCAATGCGACAGGCGTGCTCAGATGAAGCCATTGAATAAACCCCCAGGAGGGTTAATTCACCCCCTTGATGCCCCTCACGCACCATGGGAAGAGATTAGTGCAGATTTCATCACTGATCTGCCACTTAGTAACAGCTTTGACAGTATCCTTGTAATCATTGACCAATTCTCAAAAGAAGTCATCTTTGTTCCTATGAACAAGACAGTTACGGCTCTTGGAACAGCAAAGCTCTACTGAGATAACATATGGAAGCATCATGGTCTTCCATAGTCCATCGTATCAGATCAAGGACCCCAGTTTGCTTTGCAGGTTATGTGAGATCTGTGCAAGATGCTACAGATTACACCGAAGCTTAGTACAGCCTACCACCCACAAATGGACGGGCAAACAGAAAGAGTCAACCAAGATCTCCAGCAGTATCTCAGGTTGTTTACAGCAGAGAAGCAGAAGGATTGGAGCAAATAGCTGAGCCTTGCTCAATTCAACTACAATTCAAGGATTCATTCAGCCACAGGACATGCACCATTTGATGTCACATGTTCATATCACCCCAGGATGGGAATAGAACCAGGAATAGCAAAGGCGCCAGCAGCCAAAGAATTTGCCAAGGACTTTTCTGGTACCTTCACTAGTGTTCAGGATCACCTGACAAAGGCACGTGACAAAATGGTTGTGTGGGGTCGTAGCTGAAGATCGCCAACAGAGTTTGCGATTGGAGACAAAGTTTGGCTCTCCACAGCCCATCTTGATCTTAGGTGCTCAGAGCGCTTATCCAGTAAATTAACAGAGTGATATATTGGTCCTTACAAGATCATTGAGCTCATCAGAGATAATGCAGTACAACTCTGACTTCCCCAGAGCATGCGTATTCACCTGATAGTGAACGTAAGTCGCATTAAACCATATAAGGAATGCCTAGAAGGGCAACCAGTGCAGGCACCCAATCCAGTTGAAGTGGATGATGAAGGTCAGGAAGAATGGGAAGTTGAATACATAGTCAATTCCCACCTCAAAGGAAGAGGTCTCCAGTACCTGGTCCATTGGAAAGGGTATTCAGATGAAGACTGCACTTGGGAGCCAGCGGCGAACCTAGAGCACGCACAGAATGCGATTTCAGAATTCTACCAAAAGAACCCCAATGCCCCTAGGAAGATAAGGATGTCATTGGAAGACTTTCACAGTCAGTTGAGGTTTCAACCTCTAGAAAACTTCACAGAACAGGAGTCTGTGATTGGTTGCCTGGAATTCAACCCTTAGATGGGGGGTAGTGTAACATTTTCAGTGCTTAGTCAGCTTTTGCATCATGTGACCATGTCACTTTCTTGCCTAAGCTCTGTATAGTTTCAGACTTTAAATGACTTAGTTTCTCATGAGAGTACTGGTCCTACCAGCATGAGCTAAAATCTTATTACATAATTCCTTTAAAGCTTGAGTCATCACTCGGGAATTCCACCATTATTTAATTAGTACTAATGGGAATACGCCTCATGTAGTTCATTTCTGTGCTATGCACAATGACAGTTAATTACCACTTGACAGCGACTTCGCTTCCATTAAATAGAAGCCAGTGCCTCATGGCAAACCTAGAATAGCAAGTATTAAACCTTGTTAGCTAGCAGCTTACTGATGCTGTGCATTGTGTTAGTCAGTAGATACGCTCAGATCATATCTTTAGTCATTAGTTAGTAGTCAGCATAGATTGCTATAGTATATATATTGCAATGCGACAAGCCCAAGAACTCCAGACTAGTTCTTGTGGCATTCAGCCTACAAAACCTCTACTCTCATAAGCTAGTATCCAGTGAGCTTAAGGCTAGGCACTGTACAGTGTCAGGCTAAGAGCTTCAGATTATCACTGCTCAAGGTAACCACCAGAGGCCCTACAGGCTTCTCTGCTTTAATCCCTTATTGGGGACATTTTACTTAAAAGGAGTGCCAAATGGCAAGTAGGTAGAGGTAAAGGTAGTCCCCTAAAGCCTGGGATCTGGCTATGATTCCCTTAATGCTGGGATCTATGTGTATCATCGAGTAAAGAGGTAAAGTGTGTGGGAGTAGAAGTTGTGGTAAGTTTAGTCTTAATGAAGCCGACAGCTGCACTATACAGCACTAGCCTAGGCCCACACTAAGATCTAACTATAGAAGTTGAGAAGTATAGCTGGAATGCCACAAAGACTAAACTGAAATCTTTGAGTGTTGCATTGACAGTATATATACTGTACAAATCAGTGCATGGACCAGCTTAGGGCTGGTGTGGGAATATACCCTATATCTATATATGGCTATAGTAATAGAACATTCCAGAAGGTTCTACGACGGTAATTAAATACATGTGTAAGGCTAGACTAGTCTAGACCATGATGTTATTATGATGTCATAGCACAGCCATGACACAGCCTTTGATGAATAAGAGGCACAGCCTCAAGTCACATGATAAGTCATGTGATCAGCACAGCCATAGGTCACATGACATGAAAAAGTAACACTGTTATAAAGGTAAAAATATAGCATTTTCAACAGCTGATACTAGTACTCTACATGCCTTAGATGGGCCCCTGGTCACCCCTAGTATATGTGCCCTCTCTACTGTCACAATCACCCCACAATACCCTCTTTATCCTCATCTAGTCACCACTCGTCCACTTCATCTAGTAATCACCCCCCTTGAGCTTTTCACCCTCACATCCAAGGTTCATAATGCAGCTCCTGGGCTCCCAGCCCTTCCACTTCTCAGACATCTGCCTCTAATACCATGGTTGATAATGACCCATGGGATGACGTCACTTACACAAATATCATGAGATCCCCTGGTGTCATAGCCCAGGATTTTTAGTCTATCCAGGAGAATTAGATGATTAGACAGGGGTAATGTTATGATTTACACTTCCATGTACACTTATTTCCTTTTTCAGCAGTGACTCCCACACAGTTACACTTCAGTCCCACTTGCTTGTCACTACCATTTCTCCCTCATTTCTAGTCTGTTCCACTCCATGTTTCACCTGTTCACTCATATGGCACCACCCTTGCATATTCTTGTGCCATATGACACCTTACAAGTCATACTGACTCATATTTCATATTCTATGACATATGACATTTCCTGCTGTCATATAGACATTCCTACTGACAGCGCCTACCTGATAGTACCCCACTTCAGGTATACTTAGCCTTCATTTCTCTTGCGTTGTCCTGGTACCCTTTACTCTGACAGCTGCCCATTAGAGGTAATACCTTGTTTCACCCCTATCTATATAAACCCTATGCTAGCATAGGAATTCCTCATGTTTAGTCTATCTCACAACTAGTACAGTTCCTGTACTAGCTGCTGAATCCCTAAACCCATTCCTTGCTCATCTTCCTCACGCTTGGTCTCAGATGTGATCCTTGCAAGTGCAAGCCTTGTTCCAGGAAGATTCACCTTATGCATCTCTGAGCATAAGTCCCTATTCCACACTCTGGGTTCATACCTTGCAGGAGCTGTCTCTGAGGTTCTATGCACATTCCTACCTGGATCACGTGTAATACAACCTTTGTTCTTCTTTATTCTTATTAAACCTTGTTACAGAGCAGTATCAGTAAGTGACTGGTAGGGTACTCTCTGTTGTAGTATATAAAGAGTTGAATGCAACGCCCAAAGACTTCAGTTTAGTCTTTGTGGCTTTCCAGCTGCAAAGTACAATTAGACTCTATTAGTTCTTGGTGGGCCTAGGCTTATGCTGTATAGTGCAGCTGTTGGCTTCATTAAGACTAAACTTCTTCAGCCTACCCCCACCTCTCACTTGACCCAGCATTAAAGGTCAGCTACAGCTGGACTTAAGGTTTAATGGGACCCTTCATACCTTTCATATGGGCATTTGCCCTCTTTCTTTTATTGTAAAGCAGCCCAGATAGGGGCAAGAGAGACAAGGATACCTTAAAGTCCTTGTGGCAGGTCTTCTCAAGTGGAGCTAAGAGACTGATTATCCCCCTGCATCTACTTAGTTTCTTTCTTTGAAGGATCTTCAGATTAGGAGCTCATGACTTCACTTGCTCTTGTTTAATATGATACAATATGTAAAGGATGCTAGGAAAGGCTATTGGCCTAGACCTGCCAGGAAGGAATGCAGATCTTCTGGTTTAGAATACCAATTTGATTTTTACATAAAGGATGCTCCAGTGGCTTGAAAACCTCAAAAGGCACTATCACCAAGAATTCAGAGATTATAAAGTTTGGCCTGAATACTTGGCCTATCTCTGATACAAAAATTTCACAGTAATTGGAGCATACCCACAAGACAGTGTACTCACCTTCCCTGAGTACTTAAAGGCAAAAGAGGAAACCCAAGAACCTGAAGCCGGACCCTCTATTAAAAAGGAACAATTCAGTTCAAAGGGGTCTTTGGAGTTTGAGGACTTCATCCTGAAGACCAATTTCTATAAAGAGTTTCTTCCTTCAGACAAAGAAGAAATATCAGGAGAAGTGCTCATACCACTTCCAATAATTAAGAGAGAACCAAGTCCTACACCAGATTTATCAGAAATCCAACCCTGGTTAAGGACACTGCCACTGAACATTGTTGAGTGGCTAAGAAGTAAAGGGCTAGATCACAAAGGTGTCCCACTTCTCAGTGATCAACCACTCTGGGACAAAACTACCACCCTCACCATCTCCATTAATAGAAAGCATCAACATGATGAACCCAGTAATGCAGGAACAAATTCTAGAGTTATAAAAAGCACTCAATATGCTAACAAGAGACCTCACCGAAGTGAAAGAAGAAACATGGAGGGTGAAAGAGGACACAGCTGCAGCACAAGCAATGGTGTCGCTGCTACCCACTCCAACCATGGGCGGACAAGATCAGGGGCTAGCTATGCCCTAATATACTAAAAAAGTAGAAACAGTAATAGATCTGGGTTTGTTTAATGGACAAAGTCATATGTTTGAAAATTGGTGGACAAGAATGGTAGTCTACCTAAAGCAGAACTTGGAGGCTTTCTTAACAGCTGAACAAAGAGGATATGCCATCCTGTCAAGGATTGGTGATATAAACAAACCGGAAATGTACCCAGCCCTAATATGGGCACAAATAAAGATAAAAGAGAAAAGCTAGCCTGATGAAAATGGAAGGCTTAACTGGCCAACCCTAGAAGAATGGGACAGAGAGTTAAGGTTAAGGTTCCAGGCTGGGAACCAAAGGGACATAGTACAAAAAAGACTAGAAAACTGTGTTCAAGAAAAGAATGAATTTGTGCAAGCCTACTTGACAAGGTTTGTAGGAATTTATGACATAATGTTAATCTCCAAAGAGAAAGCAGCCGACATGCTGGAAAAGAACATCTCAGACAAGATAAGAATGCACCTTTTCATGAACAAAAAAAGGCCAATGGACTATCAAGTCCTAAAAAAGAATATAATGGAGATCAGACAAGCCCTAGAGGCTTATAAAATGTCAAAGAAAGGGACAATGAATACATACACTGCCCATGCAAAAGGTAACTGGATCCCTGCAAAGCTCAAAAGGGATCCAAATGCAATGGACATAGATGCAGTAAATATTGATGCTGCTTCTAGAAAGCCCACAGGATGTTTCAACTGCAGAGGAAATGGATACCACATTAAGGACTGCAAGAAGCCAAG
Source organism: Tylopilus orsonianus (assembly GCA_038089095.1). NCBI lineage: Eukaryota > Fungi > Basidiomycota > Agaricomycetes > Boletales > Boletaceae > Tylopilus > Tylopilus orsonianus. Next base: position 19,454 of record JBBPKE010000242.1, on the reverse strand, counting down.
TTCTCAATGTGAAGAATGCAACTTTAGAATGGGAGGACATAGGTTCACCTGTTCAAAGTACAAACCCCAACCTGTACAAATGGGTCAAAAGAAAACTGTATAAGAAATGGATAACAGTACTGGAGAGGGGCCTAGTACACAAAATGGAAATGTTGAAGGAGTGTCTAGCTCAGAAGGAAAAGGAAAGACGCTGGAATGAGTGGCTGTCACTTGGAACAATGGTGATGACTTCAATCTGGTGGCCATTGTTAGAGGCCTTGGCTCTACAGAGGCTTTATGGGCGCTCTATGACATCATCTCCATTACAATGGACAAAAAGAGAAAAGGCTGAGCTGCTTGAACCTTCTGGGAGTTCAAGTGGCATCACTATGCCTATTAAAGAAAAGGGAAAAAGAAAAGAAAGTATTTAAAGATTCCATAAGTACCAATAGATACTCAGTACTTGGTTTGGACTATGGCGATGACCATAGTGAGTTAGATTGTACTACCAATTTTATGTTGGACTGTAGTTATTATACATGCAAGAGTAGTGTAAAAGTAGAAAATGTAGATAAAACATTAGATACTTCTTCAATACCTTGTACTATTTATGGTTCAAACAGACAACTTCCCACTAGGGGAAGTGAAGGGACAGCAGGATGGGACTTATATGCTGCTGAAGAAAAAGATATCCTCAAAGGACAAAGGGCTCTAGTGGAAACTGAGATCCAGATCGCAATACCTAAAGGATTCTATGAAAGAATTGCACCAAGATCTGGACTAGCCATAAAGAATGGAATCCAAATAGGAGCAGGAGTCATTGACTCCGATTATAGGGGAACCATAAAAGTTCTAATGATGAATATGGGAACTGAAGACTTTAAACTCCAAAGGGGCCTCCAATGTGCCCAATTAATCATTGAAAAGATCTATACTGCACCCTTGGAGAGAGTAGAGAAACCTGATGAAACCAGTAGGGGTGAGAAAGGGCTTGGAAGTACAGGTTGTAGCACAATGAAAAGCAATAGTCCTTCCCAAAGTAATCATAGAACCTCCAAGACCGGGTCCCAAAATGGGCTTGCTGCATGGGAATGCAGGCTTAATTCGGTCAAAAAGAATAAAGGGATGGAATTCTCAGACCATCTATGTATACGAAACATAAAGCAGAAAAAAGAACTCTGCTTAGAGGTAAATATAGCACCTGTAACTCAAAAGTTACAAATGTGAAAGGTAAAAGCACTCCTTGATAGCAGAGCCAATGGACTCTTTATAGACCGAACATGGGCAAGACAAAACAGGATTCCAGTAACAGAATTAGCAAGACCCATGCAAGTCTATAATGTCAATGGAATAAAGAATTCAGCAGGAGACATCACTCATCAAGCTGAATTAATAATGGATTTCAAAGGCCATAGAGAGAAGATTACTACTGAAGTCACCAATCTGGGAAAGAATGAATTTATCCTAGGTTATACATGGCTAGAAAAACATAATTCAGAAATAGATTGGAGAACAGGAAATGTCAAAATGCACAGATGCCCAAGATCATGCTACCTGTTGAGGGATCAAACAGTATTCATGAAAACCCTCCTCCAACAAGAAATGGAAAATCTGGATATAATGTTACCAGTAATAAAAGCTCTGGAAAAGCCAAAGAAAACGGAAAGGGAAAAGATGGTAGAAGAATTGGTCCCAAAGCAATATTTACATGAGTTCTATGATGTATTTTTAAAGAAATCATCAGAATGAATGCCAAAAGAAAAGCCATGGGACCATTGCATAAAGTTAAAAGAAGGGTTCATCCCAAAGAAAGCAAAAGTCTACCATATGTCACCAGAAGAAAGGGCAGAGGTAAACTCTTTCATAGATGAACAATTAAAGAAAGGATATATCTGACCATCAAAGTCTCCCCAAATGTCCCCAGTATTCTTTGTACCAAAGAAAGATGGAAAGAAAAGAATGATACAAGATTACTGATATCTAAATGAATGGATGGAAAAGAATAGCTACCCCTTACCATTAATCTCAGATTTAATAGACCAGTTAAAGGGATCAAAGCTATTCACAAAAATGGACTTAAGATGGGGATACAACAATATCCGAATGAAAAAGGGTGACGAATGGAAGGCAGCTTTCACAATCCATAGGGGAAGTTTTGAATCCCTAGTAATATTCTTTGGCCAATCAAATTCACTGGCCACCTTCCAAACAATGATGGACAACATCTTTTATGACATGAACACAGTCATCATTGTATATATGAATGATCTTTTAATCTTCACAAAAACAGAAGATCAAGAAGAACATGATAAAGTTGTGAAAGAAGTCTTAAAGAGATTAAAAGAAAATGATCTCTTTGTTAAATCAGAAAAATGTATCTTCTTGACAAAGAAAGTAGAAATGCTGGGCATAATCATGACCCCAGAAGGAGTCTACATGTCAGAAGACAAAATAAAAGGGATAATGGACTGGCCCATACCCACTAATGTAAAAGGGGTATGAGGATTTTTAGGGCTAGTGAATTTCTACTGATGATTTGAGAAAGACTTCACACAATTAGCAAGGCCATTAAACAACTTAACAAAAAAAGATCACCACTTTGAATGGACAGAAAAAGAACAAAAAGTGTTTGAACAATTAAAAGAAATGTTCACAATGGCTCCAGTAATGAAATACCCAGATGAGGATCTGCCATTCAGAGTAGAGTGTGATACTTCTGATTATGCAACAGGGGCAGTCCTATCACAAGAAGTCAAAGGAAAATGACATCCAGTGGCATTCACCTCAAATTCAATGACCCCAGAACAATGAAATTACCCAATAGTGGATAAAGAAATGCTAGCCATAATCAATGTGCTAAAACAATGGTGTCATCACCTAGAAGGCACAAAACATGAATTTGAAATATAGATGAATCATTATAACCTCCAGTATTTTATAAAAGGACAAGATTTGAACTGAAGACAAGCCAGATGGGCTCAATATTTGTCAAGGTTTAATTTCAAATTAGTAAAGAAAGCAGGCACCTCCATGGGAAAAGCAGATGCCTTATCAAGAAGGGAAGATCATGTGAAGGATGTCAAGAATGACAATAAGGGCATAATAATGATCATCCCTGAAATGATCAGGAGAATGCAACCCACCTATGTGGGAACAGCCAAAGAAGATCTTCTGGATGAGATAAAACATGCACAAGGAAGTCCAGAAGAATTACAAAAAATGAATAGGAAGATATTTGTCCCAGAAAAGCAAATGCTAAGGCAAAAAGTAATCAAATTGTATCATGATTCGACCTTGGCAGGACATGGCAGCTTTGAAAAGACATTAGAATTAGCCAGCTGATATTATCAATGGGAAGGAATGTCAACCCAAATATGAGATTATTGCACACAATGTGATAGATGTGCAAGAATGAAGCTAACAAACCAAAAGCTGGCAGGAAAGCTAACACCACTCCAAATTGCACAAGGACCATGGGAAGATATATCTGTTGATTTCATAACAGACCTATCAAAAAGCAATGGATATGATACTATTTTGGTAGTAGTCAATAGATTCTCAAAGGAAATAGAAATCATTCCCACAACAAAGAATATAATGGCATTAGGAATGGCAAAGCTTTATAGAGATAACGTATGGAAGCATCATGGGCTTCCTAAAACAATAGTCAGTGACAGAGGCCCCCAATTCACATCAACAGTAATGACAGACCTCTGTAAAATGTTAAAGATAACCCTGCAGCTCTTCACCACATACCATCCTCAGATGGATAGACAAACAGAATGAACAAATAGGGAAATACAGCAGTACCTATGACTACTTACTGCTGAAAGTCAAAGTAAATGGGCAGAATGGATTGTGTTGGTGCAATTTACACACAACATATGGGAACATTCTGCAACAAAAGAAATTCCCTTTAATGCCACAAAAACATTTGTTTCACAAATGGGGATTGAACCCAAAGGAGAAAAAGCACTGGCAGCATGACAGTTTGCCAAAAAAATGTCTGATACCTTAGAAAAGGTGAAAGCACACCTTGAAAAGGCTCATGCCAAGATAATGACATGAGAAAGTAGCCAGAAATCAGAGATACAATTTTTGATCAGAGACAAAGTTTGGCTCTCCACTTCATATCTAAAGTTGCACAGTTCAGGAAGGCTGTGCTCAAAGTTAAATGAATGATGGCTTGGCCCATATGAAATTATTGCTAAAGCAGGTGATAATGCAGTCAAGTTAAAGTTACCAAAGTACATGTGCATTCATGATATAGTGAATGTAAGCTGCATAAAACCTTTTAAAGAAATGCTTCCCAGATAACCAATGGTACAGCCACATCTGGTGGAAGTTAATGATGAAGGAGATGAAGAATGGGAAGTCGAAGCAATCTTAAATGCTTGACTCAAAGGCCGAGGATTATAATTTCTTGTAAAATGGAAAGGGTACTCAGATGAAGAAAACACCTGGGAACCACAAAGCAACTTGTCTAATGCTCAAATGGCAATTGATGAGTTTTATAAAAAGAACCCCAGCACACCACAGCACCTATGAATGATCAATGCATCCTTTATGGACCTAGAATTTTGACCCTATGAAAATTTTATGGAATGCCCTCTTATAGAAGGAAGATTCATGAATTATCTGGAATCTGATTCCTAGAAGGGGAGTAATGAAACGAAAGTCACATGATCAGCATGTGATCCTGAGAAAGTTTCATATCATATAATCAGTATAGTTATATGATCAATGAACAATGAAAATGACTAAGTCCTTGAGCTTGAGTCATTGCTTAGAGTTAGTGTGGGCAATATGCCCATAAGAGAATAGACAGCCATGAGGCCATTTCATTTCCATGCTGTGCATGCTTCTTTTCTGATTGCCACTAGTACGGCTTCTTATTTTAATTACCATTCTTCCATCAGAACATTCTAATGTCAGTTGCTATTGAAGCTCTTAGCCTTCACCATATGGTATCTAGCTTCAAGCCCACAGATACTAGCTTTAAGAGAATAGCAATGATGAGGCTGAATGCCACAAGAACTAGTCTGGAGTTCTTGGGCTGGTCACATTCCAGTATATATACTACAGCAATCTATGCTGACTAACTACTACTGACTAAAGATACGATCTGAGCATATCTACTGACTAAGGTCAATGCACAGCATCAGTAATCTGCTAGGTAACAAGGTTTAATACTTGCTATCTAGGTTTGCCATAAGGCACTGGCTTCTATCTAATGGAAGCAAAGGTTAATAAACAGAAATTAAGTACAGCTGTGCACAGCATGGATATGAACTACATGAGACTTCCATCCTCATTAGGTCTAATTAAATACATGGTGGAATTCCTGAGTGATAACTCAAGCTTCTAAGGAATTATGTAATATGTCTTAGCTCATGCTGGTAGATCCAATACTCTCATGAGGAACTAAGTCATTTAAAGTCTGAAACTGTACAGAGCTTAGGCAAGAAAGTGACACAGTCACATGATGCAAAAGCTGACTAAGCACTGAAATTACTACAGCTATGCAACCCTTGTTCTTTTTTATTCTTATTAAACCTTATTACAGAGCAGTATCAGTAAGCAACTGGTAGGGTACTCTCTGTTGTAGTATATAAAGAGTTGAATGCAATACCCAAAGACTCCAGTTTAGTCTTTGTGGCTTTTCAGCTGCAAAGTATAATTAGACTCTATTAGTTCTTGGTGGGCCTAGGCTTGTGCTGTATAGTGTGGCTATTGGCTTCAGTTATCATCTTCTGCATGGGTATAAAGCATACTTCTTTTGAGAATCTATTAACAACCACCAGGATTGTATCATATCCATTGCTTTTTGGTAAGTCCATTATGAAATCAGCAGAGATCTCCTGCCAAGGTCCTTTTGGTATATTTAGGGGCATCATGCTTCCTCCTGGAAGTTGATTGCTTGGCTTCATTTGGGCACATCTGTCACATCTTGATGTATAATCCCTAATCTGGGTTCTCATTCCATCCTATTTATAATATCTAGATGCCAGATCCATTGTCTTTTGTTCCCCTCCATGCCCAGCAAATATGGAGTCATGGAATAATTCTATGATCTTCTGTCAGAGATCTCCTTTGTCTGGGACATAGATCTTATCATCCATTTTTAATAATTCTTCTGGAGAATCCTAAGCTTCTTTTACTTTTTCAAAGATTTCTTTTTTGGCTGTTCTTACCTTGATCTTCTTGGTGTTTCAAATTTTCTCTTCATGGATCATAGTTACTCCTTTATTGTCATTTTCTATGCCTAATGCATGATCTTCTCTTCTAGAAAGTGCATCAGCTTTTCCCATTTATGTCCTTGGTTTCTTTACAAGCACATAATCAAATCTTAATAGAAATTGAGCCCAGTATGCTTGTCTTCTGTTTAGGTCTTGATTTTTCATAAAATATTGAAGGTTTGCATGATCCAACTGAAGCCTACACCTGTTGCTATACAGCTTAGGTCTAAGCTCACACTAGTCCTGACTTAGGAGATCAGAATGAGGTGGAATGTGACAAGACTGAACTGAGTCTTGCATCATGGATTGCATGGGTTTATATACATCTACCTACAGTGCACAGACCACCTTAGGGCTGGCATGTTAACTATATAAAGAATACAAAGAAGTATATATAAGTGCATATTGCATATGTCATAGAATATTCTAAAAAGAATGATATCATAGGTTTAGGCTTGCACAGCAAACTATTAGTAAGTGGTCTAGGTCCTTAAGTAAGCATAATTGTGTAATATGAGCCATGTCTGTTGTCATGTGACCATGAGGTCAACCCTAACCATTCATATGATTAAGTCAAAAGTTAGGTGAAAAAATATGTGTTTTCAACACTACTCCCTATTTAGAGATCAGATTCCAGATGATCTTGGTCTATTTCATGTGATCAATATTCTTCTAACCATATTCCTTGTGGATCCAATTCTAGTCATTCAACTATTGGTGGTGGTGCTTCAGTTATATTTTCCAATTTTCTCCAAGGCATATTTAAAAAGTCTGTGTGTGTAATCTGTATCCTTCTAGGAGCATTTGGGTTTTGTTTATAGAAGTTGTGAATAGCATCCTTGGCATGTGATAAATTACTTTCAGGTTCCCAAGTGCAATCTTCCTCAAGATACCCTCTCCAGTGAACTAGGTATTGAAGTCCCCCTCTTTGAAAACAAGAAGCTATGATTCTTTTAACTTCCCATTCTTCAAATCCTTCTTCATCCACCAACATGGGAGTTGATTCTATTACAGGCTGATCCAGAAGCCTTTCCCGATAGGGCTTAATGTGGCTTACATTCACAACCAGGTGAATGTGCATGTTAGACAGTAATTAAAGGTGCATAGCATTTTCTCCAATTAGATCTATGATGTCATATGGTCTGATAAATTGTTCTGTTAATTTTGGCATAAGCTGTGTCAAGCAGCAAAGGTTGAGATGGGCCATGGAGAGCCATACTTTGTCTCTGATTGCATAATTCATTGGCAATCTCTGGTTATAACCCCACATGATTATTCAATCATGTGCCTTTTTGAGATTTCTTTCTACATCTCTAAAGGTATCAGAAAAGTCCTTTATAAACTTGGTTCCTGCCAGAGTCTTTCCTTCTTTCAGCTCAATTCCCATTCGTGGGTGGTATGACCATGTTACTTCGAACAGTGCATGTCCAGTAGCCATGTGTATTTTTGAGTTATAATTAAACTGGGTGAGTGCCAGCCATTCTGCCCATTTATCTTGCTTTTCTGCTATAAATAGTCAAAGATATTGCTGTAAATCCCTGTTAACCCTCTCTGTTTGTCTGTTGGTTTGAGGATGAAATGCCATTGAAAGTTTAGGTATGATTTTCAGCATTTTACATAGGTCTTTCATCACCTGTGATGCAAACTGGGTTCTTGATCTGAGACTATTGAATTGGGGAGCCCATGGGTTTTCCAAACATTATCTCAATAAAGCTTTGCTGTTCCTAATGCCATAATTGTCTTCTGTGTGGGGATAAAGCATACTTCCTTCAAGAATTTGTCTACAACCACTAAGATCATATCATATCTGTTACTTTTTGGTAAGTCTGTTATGAAATCTACTGAGATCTCTTGCCAAGGTCCCTTTGGTACATTTAAGGGTAACAGAGCTCCTCCTGGGAGTTGATTCATTGGCTTTATTCAAGCACATCTATCACATTGTGATGTGTAATCTCTTATTTGAGTTCTCATGCCATCCCATTTATAGTATCTGGATGCCAGCTCTATGGTCTTTTGTTCTCCTTCATGTCCTGCAAATACTGAATTGTGGAAGAGTTCTATAATTTTCTGTCTTAAATCTCTCTCATCAGGGACATAGATCTTATTGTCCATTTTTAATAGTTTCTCTGGTGAACCCTGGGCCTCTTTTACTCTTTCAAAGACTTCTTCTTTGGCCATTCCCACCTTGATCTTCTCGGCATTATGTATTTTCTCTTCAGGGATCATGATTAGTCCTTTATTGTCATTTTTGACTCCAACCGTGTGGTCTTCTCATCTAGAGAGGGCATTGGCTTTTCCCATTGAAGTCCCTGGTTTTTTTACAAGCACATAATCAAACCTTGAAAGGTATTGAGCCCAGCATGCCTGTCTTCTATTTAAATCTTGGTTTTTCATGAAGTATTGGAGATTTGCATGATTAGACCAAATTTCAAATTGATGTCTAGATCCTTCAAGATGGTGCCTCCATTGTTCTAGAGCATTTATTATGGCTAACATTTCTTTGTTAACAATAGGATAATTGCACTGTTCCAGAGTCATAGATGCAGATGAAAATGCTATGGGGTGCCACTTTCCATTTTCCTCTTGGGAGAGCACTGCTCCTGTAGTGAAGTCAGATGCATTGCATTCTAACCTGTATGGGGTATTTTCATCCGGATAAGTTAGGACTGGCACAGTAGTAAAAGTCCTTTTTAGCTTATCAAAAGCTTCTTGTTCTACTTTTGTCCATTTAAAAGGGTTATCTTTCTTGGTTAAGTCATTCAAGGGTCGAATGATGATGGCAAAGTCCTTTACAAATCTTCTGTAGAAGTTTGCTAGTCCCAAAAATCCTCTTACTCCTTTTACATTCTTTGGCTCTGGCCAATCTAAGATTCCTTTTACTTTATCTTCTGCCATGTAAATTCCTTCTGGCATTACAATCATTCCCAGCATTTCTACCTTTTTTACTGAGAAGACACATTTTTCTGGTTTGATAAATAGGTCATGATCCTTTAGTCTTTTCAACACTTCCAGTACTGCAGTGTCATGTTCTGCCTGATCATCGCTAAATGTAAAGATGAGGAGGTTATCCATGTAAACAATGACACATTTGTGCATATCATAAAAGATATCATTCATCATATTTTGGAAGGTTGCTGGCGAGTTGCTTTGGCCAAAGAACATAACTAAAGGTTCAAAGGAGCCCCTATGGGTTATAAAAGCAGCTTTCCATTCATCTTCTTGTTTTATCTGAATATTATTATATCTCCATTGTAAGTCCATTTTGGTAAAAAGCTTAGCTCCCTTTAGGTGATTGATCAGATCTGAGATCAGCGGCAGTGGGTAGCTATTTTTAATTGTTCATTCATTCAGATATTGATAATCTTGAATCATTCACTTTTTACCATCCTTCTTTGGAACAAAGAATATGGGGGATGTCATAGGTGACTTGGAGGGGCATATATATCCCTTTCATAGCTGTTCATCAATAAAGCTATCCACTTCATCCCTTTCTTCAGGGGTCATTGAGTATAGCTTGGCTTTTCTAGGCTTGAATCCTTCTTTGAGGTCAATTCCATGGCCCCATGGTTTGTGAATGGGCATTCATTCTGATGATGTTTTTGAGAACACATCATAGAAATCATGAAGGTACTAGGGTGGTACAAGATCTTCTACTGTCTTTTCCCTGTTGACTTTAGGTTCCAAGGCTTTTAGTTTTGGATAAATATGCTCAACATTATTTATTTCTTTGTCCAGCAAAGATCAAAGGAAAACTGTCTATTCCTTTAAAAGGTAACAGGATTGTGGACACTGGTGTAATTTGACTTTCCCTTTCTGCCAATCTATTTTCAGATTGTGCTTCTCTAGCCATGTATATCCTAGGATAAAATTGTTCTTTTCTAGGTCTGTTACTTTGGCAGTTATTTGTTCTCGATGTCCTTTATAGCCCATTAATAACTCGGCAGTATGTGTTATGTCCCCTGCTGAATTCTTGGTTCCATCTACATTGTAAATGGGTAATGGTTTTTCCATTTTTATTAGGTGAATTCCATTACTTGTTGCCCATGTTTTATCAATGAAGAGACTATTCACTCCACTATCAAGAAGAGCTTTTACTTCTTTCATATTTCCCTTTTTGATCAAGTTAGAAACCTTGACTTTAAGGTTTATCTTCTTTTTCTGTTTTATGGAGCATACTAAGATGTGATCTGGAATTTTGTCATCTGTTCCATTCTTTTTTTGGATTTTTGTTATGACTGAATTAAGCCTGCATTCCCATGCAGTGAGCCCTATTTGGGACCCAGTCTCGGTTTGGATATCAGTACTTCCAAAGGCTCCTTCACCTCTTTTTGTTTCATCCAAAGAGGCCACCTCTGTAAGCATATGAGTTCCTATTTGTTCTAAGATTAATTGGGCTACTTTATCTTCCAACTTAACCTGGAATGGCTCTTGTCCATGATTAAATAGTAGTACAAAGATATTTCCTCTATAGTCAGAGTCTATTACACCAGCTCTAGTATTGATCATCTTCTTGGAAGCTAATCCCAATCAGGGTGCAATTCTTCCATAGAAGTCATGGGGAATGGCTATTTGGATTTTCATATCCACAAGTGCCTTTCCTCTGATGGGTATGACTGCTTCTTCTGCAGCATATAGATCATGTCCTGCAGCTCCTTTAGAGTCTTTAACTGGGAGTTTTCCATTTTCTAATATTTTTACTCTTACAGGTAGCAAAGTAGTATTACAAAAATAAATGTCTGTATCCTTCTCTTCAGTTATACAAGGGTTATCACTCAAAATTGCAAAATGATTCAATGAAACTGTGTCTGAGAAATGAACCTTCTTTGCCTTCTGATCTTCCAAATTGATCAGTTGGCTTTTCCTTTTCCCTTCCTAATAATGACAGCTTTGTCCTGGATATTTCAGGTGTTGAGGAGGGTGGCAATGGCTGCATCCAGATCCTTGCCTTTTGTAAGTCTTCTGATGTCACAGGCCCTGGAAGTAGGCTTCTCTTCTTCATCTGCCCAGCTAGTCGCTAGTCCAGTTTCCTCTTCATTACTGCTATCCATTGCTCATATAGCAGTTTTCTTTGTTTCTCTTCTCTTGCAAGAAAACCTATGCCCTCCTCTGAGAAACTTGCAGTCAGGGTATTGAATTGTCAGCTCTTTGCAATCTTTTATCAAATGGTCACCTTTGCAATTGAAGCACAAAGGTTTTCTTACTATGTTCACATCCATGGCATTTGGGTCCCGTTAATGCATTGAGGACCTTCCTTTTTGGGCATTATTATAGAATGCACCCCCCTCTCCCTTTTCAGCCATATTAAAGGCATCTAAGGCTTGTCCAATCTCCAAAATGTTTGTTTGGAGTTGGAGGAAGTTGTGACTTCTTTTGCCATGCATGAACAATTCTTTTCTGATGTCTTTGTTGACACCAGCTTCCAGCCAGTCACAGGCTTGCTCCTCACTGACTAGGTCTTCTTCATATAACCTGATAAATCATGTCAGGTATATATGTGTCCATTCATTTCTGCCTTGGACACAGGCCTTCATTTTTTTAACAATGATGTCTCATCGGTTTCCTGCTAGGAATCTGAGCCAAAGCTCATTTTCCAGATTTTCAAGGCTTGGCCAGCTTTTATGACCTTGGTCATCCTCCTTTTCATATTGTGCCATTTTTATTTTGGCCCAGGTGAGGGCCAATGTAGTGAAGCTCTTAGCCTTCACCATATGGTGTCTAGCTTCAAGCTCACTAATACTAGCTTAAGAGATTAGAGATGAGGCTGAATGCCACAAGAACTAGTCTGGAGTTCTTGGGCTGGTTGCATTGCAATATATATACTACAGCAATCTATGCTGACTACTCTACTATGACTAAAGATATGTCTCAATTGTATCTACTGACTAAGTCAATGCACAGCATCAGTAAGCTGCTAGCTAACAAGGTTTAATACCTGCTATCTAGGTTTGCCATGAGGCACTGGCTTCTATCTAATGGAAGTAAAGAACTATCGGTTATTAAGTACAGCCATGCACAGCATGGTAATTAACTACATGAGGCTTCTATCCCCATTAGTGTAGCAGATCCACTATACCTCGGTAATGGCCGGTGCTGCTGAGTCACTGCTGAGCTGTATCTGGACTTATGTGAGGACTCTATAGTAAAAATATGATGTGATAGCACCAAGTGCTCCAGGGTAGTTACCGTATATAGCTGGGCACAGCATGGTCTGTGCACAATTTCCTGTAGTATATAAAATAGTGCAATATGTCCTCCAAAGCCCCAGCTTTGAATATTGAACTTCATGTCTAGTACCTGCAGATAGTGAGCACTGACAGCTAAGTCCACAGTAGTGGCACTGGGTGTGGCTGTTGATGCATACACATGGCCATGAGGCTTGTCCTCTTCATTATCCAAAGCTCCCCAACTGTCCCTGCTCATGAGGAGTACACATGTGGGTTACAGTGAAACAGTCGCCATGGGGTATGTGTAATGTTCTGAAAGTATTTCCTTATAAAGAGACATGCTAACATAATCAGCCCACTAATGATTGTTAATGTGTAGGCCTAGATGTGGTAATGTCCACCAGACTGTCCTTCCCAGTATGCAAGAGATTAAACCCATGATGGCTGATAATGGGGCAAGAATGATACATTAGTAGCCAACAAAAGGGCGCAAAAGGATAAGTTGCCACTAAAAAGATCATATAATACTAAAAGAGTTATATAGGGGGAACCACTGATGGTCCTTGCTGGTAATGCCCCCACTAACCATCATAAAAAAGTAGAAAAGCCATATCTGACCAAGGCTTATAAGGTTGATGATGAAAGCTGCCCTCAAGAGGCCATCCATTGGTAAAAGCTGTTGAATAGATGTTTGGTTATGGGATCCAGGTATTCCTGCACACACTCACACAGTGCTAAAGTCTAGAGCATCCGGAGTTTGCTCATAAAGGAGAGCATAGTGTAGCAGATCCGCTATATCTTGGTAATGGCTGGCGCTGCTGAGTCATCGCTGAGCTGTATCTGGGCTTACATGAGGACTCTATAGTAAAGATACGATGTGATAGCACCAAGTGCTCCAGGGTAGTTACCATATATAGCCGGGCACAGCATGATCTGTGCATAATCCCCTGTAGTATATAAAGTAGTGCAATATGTCCTCCAAAGCCCCAGCTTTGGATATTGGACTTCATGTCTAGTACCTGCAGGTAGTGAGCACTGACAGCTAAGTCCACAGTAGTGGCACTGGGTGTGGCCATTGATGCATACACATGGCCATGAGGCTTGTCCTCTTCAATTAGGTCTTATTAAATACATGGTGGAATTCCTGAGTGATGACTTGAGCTACAAAGGAATTATGTAATATGTCTTAGCTTACACTGGTAGATCCAGTACTCTCGTGAGGAACTAGGTTATTTAAAGTCCGAAACTATATAGAGCTTAGGCAAGAAAGTAACATGGTCACGTGATGCGAAAGCTGACTAAGCTGTGAAATTACTACACTACCCCCCATCTAGGGGTTGAATT
>JBBPKE010000241.1:0-28041 GCA_038089095.1 Tylopilus orsonianus | reverse complement strand
AGTCTAACCGATTCGGTGCTGCTCTCGGACTCTACCGGGGAAGGAGGTAGAGTGGGCCAAGCATCCGAGCAGTCGACTGCTACAGCTTGATTATACAGGCTAATCAGAATGCACCCTGGTTGCACGTTCGAAGTCAGGCTACGCCCCTACGCCCTTAACTAGTGTTGGGAACTTGAAATGCGCGTACTTGAACGACCAGAGCCGGATGGTCCGTTTCAGTGCGTCGGCCGTACGAATGGCTTCCCACACGCATACTGTCTTGTCATTCGGTGGTCTGGTGTCGAATCGAGTCCTTCCGAAGATCTCGGCCGCCAGGTTCGAGTAGCTCTTTTTGTTCTGCACCATCGCCCGGCCGCTCGCGACACTACCACGTCGTTGAGAGCATTTGAGGCTATCAGCTCATTCACTGACCTGCCATCTTCAACTCGCCCTCGCTGCAGTGGCCAGTGCTCAAGACATGCTCCCTGTCAGCAAGGAATGCGGCCGCATATATGTCATTTCGATTGTTTTCACACCGCACTTGGGTCTTCGTCCGTCTTCATTTGGTCGTCTCTGGTTGCTACTCCCCAGGGCCATTCAAGTTACTAACGTGCCTAATTGAATTCACACTACTACCCCACACATGGTTTCAATCAGACACAGCTTTATTCCCCGTATTGTACTTGTCGTCGTGGTGATGGGCCGTGATCCATTCAGCGGAAATCACTCGAAGCTCGGTAATGGTCTGCAGGGGCCCTTTCCATTGGTCGAATACTGCAAGGACATTGTCTCTTTGCTTATTCGGTCTGTGAATAACCTCAATGTGTTTTCGCCCCACCACTCAACATTTCAATCATGGCGAGTGGTGCTTACACAAAGACAACTGTCTTTAGTATATCGTGGGCACTACGCCCCACAATTTGTGAATTGGTCACAGGCTACAGGTGTCCAGATGACCTACGAGTAAGTAACAGGCAATCGAATGGCTACTACCACCTAGTCGGAATGTTTATCTGGACATGCCATGCGTACCAAGCACGCGAGGAGAACTTTCCAAGCCTTTACGGAGGTGGATTTGCGTGCGTTCAGGTACCACCACCTCCACCACTCAAGATAACCCCACCTGCGATTTAGGTGAGCCGTAGCTTCACATCCAACGAAATATCACTCGTGGATATTGGGGAACCTCGCACAGGGGGCATGGATGTCGATGCGTTACGCTCTGTGATGATGGACTGTTCAGTGCTGGGGACATCATTAAAGGCGGCTCTACGACAAGCCCGTGCCCGTGATTGTAACCGTGCGATCGAATACATGTAATGTAATGACTCGTTTATGCACTACTCCGCCTGGTGCCTAAATCAGCAGCCTATGCTCACTAGATCACTGATAAGCGAATTCTGAACATGAATGCGGAGGAAAAGGAGGTTGGAACGACTGCCAGTAGGTCTGCACTCCCACTCAAAGCAACTGTCTGCAAGTACCAGAGAAAAGGTTAAGATATCCAGACTGGCAGCTAAATCCAAATCCAACCGAGCAAATAAGGTGGGAAAGTACTGCACGCATACATGGCCATTCAAGCCACGTCTGTCGTGTTGGGATGCGCGGCCGGAACCACCTCGTTCAGAGTATAACTTTCATCCTCTGTGTCACGCATAAGGGTTGAACGGAGGCTGAGGATCATTCGACACCCTATCACCACTTGCATTGGGGCTGGAAATGCCTGAGACACCTGTGTCCACGTAATCTATTACAGGCTTCGTTAGCAAAATAATTCTCTGGACAAGAGTGAACAAAACAAGCACCCCAAATGATTGGCCTAGAACAATGCTGACTATGGTTGCCATTAGGTTGCTGCGGTACGAGTGATGAATGAAAAGAAGACACAAATATCGTGTCAGCTACAGTTGTTGCGACAAGCTAAAGGTGGTAGTGCGCACCAGAGAAAGTAAAATGCATTACCCTGGACTAGGAGATCTGAAAGGTACACTCTATTCACCCATCTGGGGCGGTACCCTGACATCCAGTTGCGGATGCCATACCACAATGCCAGCACACATAATATACTGTCGTATATGACCGAGGGCAACCAAAGGATGTACAATTGAAAAAATGGGGGCCCATGTACGTTGGCACAGATGTATAACCCTGTCAAAATTTCGTTTGTAACTGTTTTTTTTTTTTTTTTTTCAAGCTAGTCAGCTCATTAATTCATGAACGTGAACAGTTTGGCATAGATAGATTCAACGGATACAAGTAGACTTACTTTTTGCATATATGTCAACGTAAATCGTGATGGTTGACAAGGCCACGATTTCACACACGTAAAAAAATGTTATGATAGTAACGATAAATTTTGATCCTCGGTACAACGCATATAATCGGGCTTGAAGAATCACTTGAAAAAAATCAGTGATGAATAAGAGGAACCAAGGAAGCCCAACATACGCTTAACCAAGAACAGTATCAGAATACTCAACCACGATTGGCTGATGAAGTATTCTCTGCCTTCAAATAAAGTCAACAGGTGGGCTGGATTGCGTGACCAATGACTACTCACAACTGTGGGGAAATATTCGTTCCAAAGCATTCACGAACTTATCTCGGATGATAGCAAAAGAGGAACGCACAACTATTGTGCCCTGAGTCAGCATAGAAACTCAGTGTGAGCGATTGTCCTCATACATTTAATGTTCGAGCTCCTTGGGAAAGGAAAGCTGAAAAATGCTTAGAGAATACTTGCCACATTAGATTATTGTGACACACTGATGAGATCCAAGCTATACATGCGAGTCCCCATGAGCGGCGTCACAGAGTGGAGACTTTACACACTCACATAGCAACGACATCTCCGATGTAGCGAATCTAGAATGCGATGCGGATTGTCACAAGAGGTACTACTGAGTACGGGAAAAACATACTAGTATATAATTAATACTTCCAAAGGAGAATGAGTGGTGCTACCAGAAATAAAATCAGACTATTGGCAAGAACATCAAGCCAGGATACTTGCCCAGATATAAGCAACCTCAACAATCGTCTGATCAGTCGACATGAATTGGAAAAAGCACAGGAGCTCACCTCTCGATCTAGCGTGATTACTGTGTACGATCGACGGTTGGGATAGTATCTAAAACACAGCGAACGGTACTTACCATGGTCGTACAAAATAACGATAGAGCTTGCCACTATGTACCAATCTTCGTGATTAGTGTGTACCATAATAGTGGAAACAAATAACTAACATTGACACAGCCGAGTGATGTTGAGAACGACCGCAGTCTGAAGATATTCGTCCCCATAGGAATTTTGCATCTATTCACATATGAAATCAGATGAAGCTGAGTCGACCACCATTTATAAGGGGACTATGCACCGACCCGTAGTGACCGGTAAATGTGCCGGTGTGGCAGGACTTGCGTCACGGAACAAATTTGAACGGGCCAACTCGGCGGAATTGAGATGCTGTGGTGATGTTGCCTATAATTATCCGCTGAACTTCGGCAAAACATTGCAGTTCAGGGTAGATCAATTGATTTGAATGCCCGCGTCGAGTGACAAATCTAAACCCATGCATGTGAAACGACCTAACAGCGAGCTGTGTCACTAGTGGTGCAATTTATAGCTTTGCCTTCGAGTTTCTGGCGAATAGTTGAGAGTCCCGTGGCATTGCCTCCCGCTGGCATACAGTCACGTGCCGTATACTATATACTTGTCTCTGTCGCTCATCGTAGATTTAGCAGAGCCGTCCTTGTACCCGTACCGCGTCTTACAGAGCCCGGTCCAGTTCGTCTCCCGCCTGCTTGCTCAGTGTTCCGCCGTCGGCCACGGCTTGGCTTACATCAGGTTCTCAAATGCACGAATGACAGTCGGAAAACTCGAATTCCATTAATACCTCATGCAAATCAGGTGCTCAGTGCGCGGATGACAATCGAAGAACCTATATGCCGGGCATGGCTTCCATAAAACCTGTCAATGGCGATGCGGGACCGCTCGCACAGTTGGTAGGGCATTCCTGTGGCAGTGCGAATGGATGACTAAGACTGGGACTCCAAGCCAGAGCGACGAGCATGGCGTACCCGATAGACGTTGTCAGCGGCGAACAGTACCGCTACGCCCTCACCAACTTTGTAAGTGCCGCATCGCATCCATCGCCAGCGCGCGATGCCCATCACGCCCGCGTCCACCCCAGCGCATCGCCCACGAAAAAGTCGAAGAACAGCGCCGCCAGCTTGAAGAACAGGAAAAACAGGTCGCCCTCCTCCGCGCCCGGATCGCCTTACTTGAAGGCACCGCGACCGCTACCAACGGCGAGTCCGCACAGAGGAGCGGAGGCTCCTCCGTCGACGATTTTTCGATCAAGGTGTGTCGCCGCCACCCCCCGTCCACACATCGTTCCGCACACAGCCGACCGCGCCCACTGCTGTAGAATGCGGCCTCCCAGCTCGAGCGCCTCCTGAACCGTTGGGCCGCCGACGTCGTCCGCAAGCCCCCCGCTCCGCTCTCCGACATCTACAGCGCCGCATTCACCGACATCACTGGCGCCGCAGAGTCCTACGACGCCTTCGCGCCCGACGGCGCCTCTCCAATCCAGGTCCAAAACATCCTCCGGCACGCCCTCGCCGAGGTTATTAGCGCCGAGATTGTCAATGTCCTCATGGTCACCAACTCAGCGGAAGCCAATGTCCAGCTCACCCGCATACACGAACACCTCTTCGCCAGTGCGTCGTCGTCTTCCCTCCAGCACAGGCTTACCATGTGCATCCAGGAAACCCCGTCGTTGCGGGCGTGTGGCGCCGCCAAACCTTTTCGGCAGCTGTCGACACTTGTTCTCCCGAGCTCACCCAGAGCATCCTCGAAGAGCAGCTCCCCACCCTCCTCAAGTGCCTCGGCGACCACGTCCGTGGCATCACTCCCATCCTCAACTTCGCACACACGTTTTCGCGCATGCTCCACGGTTCGCCCTCGGGCGGCGGCGGCGACGCCTTTTACCGCTCGTTCGTCCCCGAGATCAGCAGCCAGCTCATTCCTAGACAGATCGAGCTCATCCGCCGATGTCTCAAGAGCGAAATCGGCGACATGGATCGTGTCGGCGCGTCCGTCTTTCTAGGGCTCGTCAAGGTCACGCGAGGGGCGCAAAATCAGGACACTGTGCAGACTGTTGTACGGCGCGCACAGGTCATCTGCGAGTGCGCGCTGCACGCCGTCGTTGGTGTAGACATGAGCTCACCAACGGGCCATATGACGGCCGCGTAATACCATCTAGCATTGCATGCGTATATCTGTACCAAGCGTGGAATCTAGTTTACGACCAGCAAGGACGCGAGCGTCGCCTGTGCCTGTATCACCTGAGCTCGCCGTGTTCAGCCAGCGCACGGATTTAGCGTGGGGTTGCCTCACCTCCAGAGCCTGCTGTGTCTCGAGCCGCCTCCGCGCTGCTTCCAGCCAATCATGCAACAGTTCCTTGGCCGGCCCAGTTAGCTGATTCAACTCCCTCGCTGCGCTGTCCAAGTCCTTTTCCTGCATGTAATACTCGGCGCGCGCCAGCACGCTCAACACGTCCGACCCTGGCACGAGTCCATGCCTTTCAAACCGTAACGCCGACAACAGATGTGATGCCAAATACGACAACACCCCCGCGTTCAGCTCCGGCACGAGTGCGACACTCGACACGCGCGGTGCGACTGAACTCGTAAACCATGTTGTCAGATCCGCGAGTGGTTCCACCCCTACATCCGGTACGTCGCTTTCCTCGAGAGACTCGAGAGCCGCCGACACGACGTTGTCGTCCTTGGCCGCCGCCACGTGTCGGAGCACGCGCAGCTCCTCGCGAAACGGCCGTCGCGTGGGGGCGTCGAACGCTGCCTGCATCGCGCGCAGCGCGGTCCACGTGGCATGCACTCGAATGTTTTCATCCAGGTAGGAGGAGTTGTCGAGCGCGAGCCGTTCGAGGCGCTTCAGGCCGGTCGCGAGTTCGTCGAGGCGCGCAAGGCGCCCGCCGCGCTCTTCCTCGACCTTGATCTTGACTTGGCGGATCCATCGACGCTGGAGCTCAATGCCCTGCGCGACGATCGCTTCTCTCAACCTAGCTCACGGTCAGTGCCACGAACCAGCAGAGGTGGCGGGAGAGCGCTTACCGCTCGTTGACGAGGTCCGTCTGCGCCCTGAGCTCATGCTCGAGCCGGTCGCGGTACGCTTGCACGAGCTTCATCTTTTCCTCGGAAACGTACTTTTCATAGTCTTCCCTCTGTAGCGCGAGCTTATCCTGCGACTCGAGTTCAAGCTCGAGCAGCTTGGTGCTGTATTCGCGCGCTTGCTCATCGAGCTTGGCCTCGAGGTCGTGCTTTTCGTCCTCCCGAATCTTGTCGAAGCGAGTGGCGAGGTCGGTGAGGTCGTTCCGGGCGAGCTCGAGGATGCCCCTGGCCTTTTCCGCTGCAGTGGGATTGGCATTGAGATAGGATGCCAGGTCGTCGATGGTTCCTGCAAGATGTGAAATGACGGGCTCCGCGACGGCGACGTCCGAGACAGCCGGAGCAACCAAGGGAAGTGCCTCGGGCTCGGGTTTCGGCGCGGGCTTGGGCGGTGAATAGCCAGGTGGGAGCTCGAAACCGATCGGTAGCGGCGCTGCGTACACATTAGCGTCATCCGGCTTGTTCGCCAAGACGACCACCTCAACGTCCCCAGCCGGCGTGGGCGTCGCCCACACGGTCTCGACGGGTTTCGCCAGCGCCTCTTCGGCCTTCCTGATGAGGTCGTCCACCTCGTCCGCGAGCTGCGCTGCCTTGTGTTTCGCGAGCGCGGTCGCTTTGGCAGTTGCCTCGGGCGAGCGCTTTTCCCGCACCTTTTCGACGCTCGTTTTGAGTGCCGCCGCGGTGGACTTGACTCTGGCCTTTGGCTCGTCGGCAGGCTGCGTCACTGCCTTGGATTCGGACGGAGCACCCTCGTTGCGGTTCGGCAAGAGGTGCCCGATTTGGCGCTGCACAAACGCGTAGACGGCCTTGGCGGTGTCGACAGAGGCAACGACGACCTGCTGTACGGTGATGTCGTCCCAGTGATGCTGTTCGCCATAGTCGACGAGGACGCCGGCGAGGGGGACGTGTGTGGTGAAGAGGTCGCGGTAGGGCTGGTTATGGAAGGAGACAAAGGTGCTGCCGACGTAGAACGTACCGGCCGCGGTGACGGAGTAGACGACGAGTTTGGTGACGAGGCGCGTGGGTGCGGCCGGGGAGGTGCTGGAACTCGCCAGACGCTGTCGACACTGTGGGTGAGGTCTGTGGGCCGGGGAGTCAAGACAAACCCACCGTCCTCGTCTGTGCAAATCGTCGGACTCGTCCGGGGACGGCGACGGCGCGGTACATGCTCTGCCAGGTGCAAGGCGCTTCGGAAACTTCCGTGAGAAGGTCTTTCTCTATCAAGGAGCCCCTATTCTACTAGAGACTACAGGATTCGCGATACTGTCTAGATACTCTAGGCGGGGGAATGAGTGCTCGTCCACTAACCGGTAGTCTTCGTCCAACGGAAATATAATACCAGCCACTGTATGCATAATTGCCACAATGCACTCCATGAGGACTCTCATGACAATGTACACCCCGTACTCTCCGCAAAACATACTGTATTTGCTCCGGTTGTTTTGAGTATCGGGGCATGCATCGTCGCCGGCCGATACTAGGGCCCGGGCCGTACCTGGAGAGAAAACGGACAGGGCACCGTATGCGATGCGGGTTGCAAAGAGCGGCAAGGTAGCTGTGATCACGATCAGCAACTACGACGAGTGTGAGAACAGTTCATGGAAGAAACCAAGTCCACTACTGACTCGCTTTCGGTAATGCAGCCATAGGGTCGATTCCAGCCACCTACGAGTGCTGACGATCACCGCATAAATGTAAGGGGGGGCAACGGATAGTGCTCCAATCCACGACATGATGATAGTTTTGTATTCCAGTTCATCGAGGATGCCAGACGACGAACAGCGTGCTCCACATGATTACCCAAGTAAATATAGGGCAACGCAATGACAGAGGACAATTGTTGCGCATTTAGGATTCACGCGACCGACGCGGCACGTCCACAGACCCTTGCCGGATCTCCCCACTCCTGTCCCTAGAAAACTATTTAACTCGCGGATGCCAGGTACCCTGAAGCGACTTACGGTGCCAGCCATAGCGAGTACAGAGAGCAGATCACCAGCATCCACAGACCCAACGTGTCTAGTACAAGACAAAAAAGACAAAGTATTTTGTACGTATGCGGATCGTACGGTTGCGACGGTTGCAACAGTCCGAGGGCGAACAACAGGGCACTTGCACAAAGCCGACCTACATGAGAGCATTGAGTGAATAAGACCGCCTCGTCCTCGAGTCATCACTCACACAATATATCCACTCTGAGCACATTTTGTCACCAGCGCCGGAGTGGGTACTTTGAGGATATTATAATACGAAAAGAAAAAATGAGCACGCCAATATATATTGCAATCATAATAGCAGACACGATGGCAGTAGGACTCGCGGCCATCCTGTGAGTACCGAGTTATTGCGAGAAGGGTGACCACGGCTTGCCACTTGGGCTGGGGAAGGTCATTATTTAGTTGGCTCCAGAAGGCCTTGGAATCCCGACATCCTATCCCGTACAATCAATATCACGGGGGTGTGCGCTAGATCAGCGTATGTACAGCCTGGGAAATGACTGACTCGGTTGAATTTAACGCAGCCACGACGTCCTGTGGTACGGCGGTGGGGTTTCGACCAGTGATTTTACGTATGGCGCCATTGGATGCATATCGTATATTATGACCCTGGGCCGCAGTAATTTATGTCCTAGTAGTGCTGCCCTCAAACCTTTCCCGCTTGATCCCACAATTGGCTGAAAATGTCATTCATGAAGTCTTAGGCTTGTTCAGAATCACAGTGCGTACTTACCAGCCGATCAGCAAACAACCTTTTTTTTTCTTTACTAAAATGACTCGGAAAACAGAACGCAGTTCTACGGCAAACCAGATGTCACGAACGAGAGTCTTTCAATCGGATGGCTTTTACGATGGTACACCTCCATTTGCCTTCGTTCCAGGCGGAAAGTGCATGACAATGAAAAGTGGAGGCTACCGCGAACGGATGGTGGTTTTATCTCAGTTGGACAATGGTCGAAAGATAGGATTAATTGTCACAGATCATTATGTCGAGCGGGATTGGAACGGACAGCTGATGGAGAGAGCGGTAGACATTTCTCTCGACTCCACGAAGTTCGTCATGTCGTCGAAAGCAGGCCGTTCTCTTGCTGTCTGGAGTCTCTCCGGAAAGCGCCTACTCGGCCCCTTGTCATGTGGGAAGGCGCTTTACGCAAAACATGTCAGGTTTTCTCCTCGCGGAGACCGTCTGGCTGCTGCACTTGTAAACACTGCTGCCAATTCTCACGGTCATTTCTACGTATACGACAGTCAGAGTGGGGATGTTTTTGCCCATATCACTGAAATCAATGTCGTTAGTTTCCCCTGGTGCAATGGCAATCAGCGAATCTTCACGGTCATAGACCGCAAATTTCGATGCCTAGATGTATCTATGCCGCCCCCGAGGTACACCGATTCTGAACTGGCGATACGGCGTGCATTCATTGCACTGTCAAGTAACAATAGGTTCTTGGTAACCCTGGGCGAAGACAACTCCATCATGTTTTGGGACACAGCTATGCTAACGCAAATAGGCGCTCTTGATCATAGTCACGGTGCCGATGAGAAAATATCATCTATTATCCTGTCGGGTAAAGACAAGGTTCTATATCTGACGAGACTGATCTTTTCATCGAATTTAGGATTCACCTGCAGATCCCATTCGTTCATGTCAGCGGAGCAGCATTTGTACCATGGATGCAGAGTAACTTGTTGATCGCCGACGAAATATTATCAAATGAAATTGCGCATTGCGTAAGCCCAAACTACGAGGCACTTGCAAGCCCTGCCCTGGTACGAGCGCGTCTACAGAGGTGGAGGGAGGCACATAACGACGCTGACAAGGTCATATGCATTACTTCTACAATGATTTAATCATTTTAACTCGGAATCTATTAACAGTCCCTCAGCATGCATCCATCTATTGCTGCTCGCATTGCAAAAGCACTCATACTTACTGGTCAGGGGAAGTATGAATCTTCAATGCAGCAATTCGACCTTGACTTCCATGACGGCATTCCGAGCGAACATGACCCTCTCCGGGTGATCAAGGTCCGTACTCCACGATGCGGCTCCGCTATGACCAATTTTTCTGGGATGGACAGTGCGTCATCACATTTGTCTCTGGCCGTCATGATGCTGCAATATCATACATGGATGAACTGGCTGGTAGTGTCGGTATTAATAACAAGGGGTTGCACTACCTCGTCCAGGTATGGACTCCAGTATTATCCTCGTAAGCTCGAGCGGTAACACCTGGATTTCCTCAGGCCAAAATGTGGGATCACTGTGGCGAACTTTATATGGCTGGGGGTGACTATCAAGATGCCCTGCGACCGTTTAAGCAAGCCATGCAATTGTACCGAGATGCCAAATTATCAACGATATATCATACAATGCCGGCGCCACAGTTCGTCTCACTCGTGCGCTCTTTCCCCACAATTTTTGTGACGTTCAATGAATTTTGGGAAGGTCTTCGGGTGGCAGTTTGAGCATCTTGGTATAATGATTCAACAGCATTGGTGCGAAGCCTTGCTGGGAGCTAGCCACGTGAAGGAGGCAGCCAAGTCCATTTGCAATCTCGTAAAGAACGCCCGCCAAGAGATGGACCAGAAGATGTTGGACTGGATCTCGGGTAACCTTAATTCATGACTTATTGACATGCGCTTGAACTTTTATTCTCAGAGTTCAAACACCGATGCGCGAGAAGCTGCGAAGGCCTCGGCGACCAAGCGATTCGTGCCGACGAAATCCACTGGGCTATAGAGCTGTATTCCTCTGGGTTATCACTCGAACCGCAGGCGGCGCACAGTCTACTCATCAGGCGCAGCCGAGCTCGATCAGCGATCTGGTCCCTGCAGCTGGCATTGGACGATGCAGACAAGGTGCAACCATTCCCCGTCGCTTCAGGACGCATTTCCTGACACTTGTAAATCAGGTGATTCTGCTAGACCCTTTGTCGCCTTGGGGGTACGAGAGAAAGCATGAAGTTCTCTATAACATGCATCGGTACGACGAGGCAATAGAAGCTCTAAAATGAAATGCTTTCGAAACATAGAGACGCTTCCGATCCCCAGTCTTGTGGTACATCATTTGCATGATTAGATGACAGTTCCCCGAGTCTAATGATTCTGCTTGCAGAACTACGCCAGAGCGGTATCGATCCGCCTCGAACTGCAGCCCTTGTCAGCACAATCGTCTTAGACATTCTACGTTCCTCGCCCCTCGTTCTAATCGATACCGGTAGCGGTCGTCTTTGCGAAAAATTACTGCGAACACGCGCATTCAAAGCATGTCCAAAGTACAAGGAACTTATTCTATCACCGCCGTCGCAACTCGATTCTGAAACGATCAAGCGAGTTATCGCGACATATTTCCACTATACCACGCTGTCCCATACATGGGATGCCCCCGAACCGTCGTTCCGTGATGTCTCACCCGTATCTGTGTACGGCCTGTAGGCGGCGCCTGGAAATACTAAACTGCAGCAGTTCTGTTCTACATCACGCGATGCTGGATTCAAGTGGTTATGGTGTGACACCTGTTGCATTGACAAGGAGAACGCTCCTGTATTACAAGAGTCGCTCACGTCGATGTATGAGTGGTATCATTCATCTTCGTTGACCCTAGTCCACCTCAAGGGTGTGCTCTCACCGATAGATGCTTACTGGGATGGTGACCTCGACCCCTTGCTACAGGCCCTTGTGCACTGTATATGGAATACGCGCGCGTGGACGCTGCAAGAGTACTTTGCGTCCACCACTGTTCGTTTTACATAGAAGACTGGAGGCCATACCTCCGCAATACCACCTCACCCAACGACAAAGATGCCCCCGTGGTCATGCGCCAGATGGCGTGCGTGACGGGTGTGGAGGCAGGCATTATCGCTGCGCTGTGCCCCGGACACAGCAATGGCCGCGAAAAGCTGCGTCTGGCCTCGAAACGCATTGTGGCACGGCAGGAGGACATAGCCTACTCACTGTTTGGCATCTTTGGTGTCAGCATGCCGGTCATCTACTGGGAGGGCAACAAGGCTCTCGGCCGCCTGCTGGAAGCTGTTCTCTATCGATCGGGTGATGTCACTATCTTGGCCTGGACCGGCAGCGCATCTGCCTACAACAGCTGCCTCCCTGCCGAAATCACCGTGTAAGCCGAGGACGCGTCGTCGTACATCCCGTTGCCCATCGCACGCAACCAGCTGGAAAAAAACCACATAAATGCTCCGGATGCAGATGCCGTCTAGGCACCATGCGTCCGCCGTGCAGTTTTACGATCGCGTGTTCCATCTCCTGTCGCCCCGGCTTGTCAGCAGTCGTCTGAGTCCGTCGTGCATCGCATTCCCGGTCGCCTCGCCCGAGGGGTTCACGCTCTGCGACACAGACCCGAGGGCGCCTGCCTATACACACACTTACACGGCCACAGCCGCCATGCTCAGTCAAGTTTCCATCCAGACGACAGACGCGTTGGCCGGCGTGGAGAACCTCGTTCTCGTACACCCATGGCTCGACGCCCTACTCGACCCTATCTCTGGGAATCCACCACGCCCCACGGGTGGCCGCGGCCACAGCAACAGTAGTGTGACTCCTCTACCCAAGCAGACGTCGCAACTGACCAAAGCGCTGCGCCTCCTTACGCGCCTCCGACAACCTTTCGGCGCGCTGTTGCTCCGGCCACTGAACCACCGTGAATTCCGGCGCGTCGCTGCGGACCACCTGATTCGTGCGCAGATTCGCAATGACATCTCGACAGAGGAGCTGCTAAGGGAGTATACGTGTCGGAGTGTTGGAGATCCTCTGACGCGGCGCGTCCGCGATCAGATAGCCGCGTCTGCACTTTTACTCTTGGAACTATGTAACTAGCACGCATTGTAACTTTGATAGGCAGAATGACAGCCCCCGATCCTGCGCGCGTCCTTCTAAGGGCAGATGCTACTATAGGAGTTAGTTAGGTCCAAGTAGTGTTATAAACCAAGGTACTAGCAATTTTTGGTCCTGTCATGGACCAAGATTTAGTAAGCCAAAGACATTTGATCCCGACCGCGAAACTGTATTCTCGTGTATCTATTGACTGAAATCCACATACTCACCTCGTATAGTTGAAGTGCCACCTGAGCTTTGACTCTAGTACTTTGCGCGGCCTCCCTTATCTGCTAGATACCCATTGACAGTGAACCCTTTGAGTATTTCCAGTTTTTGCTGATACCAGTGTCCAAATGCAACTTCCTTCTCCGATGACTATGTTGCACACTCACTCTGTCGATGAAGCGATTCAACACGATGATTTTGCAGCAGGGCATGAATAGCATAAATGGGTTGCGTCATAGCACAACCATTAATCACCAACGAGGAGTGCATACGTGTACCAAGTCATACCACGCGCAAGCGGCGAGGCACAGCTGGGTGGGGAGAATCTTTGTCAAGGTGTAAGGCCAACCGTGGCCAACCGTGGAACACTAAGCGAGCGGGCGGGCAAGGAACTGGACCAAGCTCTGTAGGGGTGACTACACGTCGAAACGCAAAAATCGCATACCGTGCCATTGCCGAAATCCATACTTAAGGGCCGATGCAATTCAGCATGGGATTGGCCAACAATCACGTGCTGCCAGATACATATATCTCCACCGCTCACTGTGGGGATAACAATAGTAGTCTTGTACCCGTACTTCGCAGTCGTGGTGGAGTTCTATCCCCCGCCCGTCTCAGTGTCTCCGCCGTTGACCACGGTCGGCTTCCAAGGGTATACCAATTACGATGAGCCGTGGACTGCACTGCCAGCTCCGGGACGCCGCGGTCAATCGGATCTTGCCAGTATATTGAACTTTACCTCCGTGCGCTTTCTTTCGGAGTCCCACTTTGTTTCGCGCTCATGGCCGAACACAGTTTACCCAGTGCCCCGGCGGCCCCAGCCGTTGGCCCACGAACACACAGTCCAGAAAGAAAGGAATCAACCTCAGAGTTGTCCCCATCTGATACGAACAAGCGCGAACGTGTACTTATAACTCGTACGTGAAAATATAAGCAAAACTGTGCATCGCTGATACTCCTGTACAGACATCCGTGCCATAGATGTTGTTTCTGGCCTCCGTCGCTTACCAGTAGCCTTCTATGTTACTGTGGAAATCGATGGGAAGACCATGAAAACTTCGAATCAGTCCACATTGATAGGCAAGGACATAGTAGAATGGGATGAAGAGATCCTCTTGTGAGTTGCTTTGAATCTTCACTGTTTCCGCTTAGTGGGACCGATGCAAAGGCCACAGGAACGGTCGTTTGCCATTTCATTCAAGGTTTATGCGTCCTTCGGGTTTGGGTTAAGGCTCGGAGACGGTGAATTACTTCGTCAATTTGAGACTACCGTGGGAGATGTCATCGACTGCAGCTGTGGACAGCTCCAGCGTGAGTAATTCTACTGTCATTTTACTATCATCTAATGAATCCTAGACAATTTTCCTGTTGACAGGGATGAACTCTTGATTTCATGTTCGTCGCTCAGTGTGTTGACCAAGAGACGCTTTTGCGATTCTGAAGAACCCGTAACTATGCTTGACGTGAGCGAGCCATCGCCAGCAGCCTTGTTGATGCGCGCTTACCATTTCTCGACAATAGTTGCCAGAGTCAGACGCAACGAGCCAGCTAGTGCAACTCATGGATGTTGGACACCATGCCCTCCTACAATACCGACAGCTACATGGCCAACCAGATCTTGATGAAGCCATCTCACGTTTTGAGCATGCCCGGAGCATATGCCCCCCGGATCACCCCAGTTATTCCGTCGTACTATGCAACTTGGCTACCGTGAGACTTATTCGCGGTCGGGCCAATAATAACGACCAAGACCTCGATATGTCCATCATGTTGTATCGGGGTGCACTCCATCGTTACCCATGCAACCACCTAGATCACTGTGCAACCGTGCTTAGTCTTGGTTTTGCTCTTCTTGCACGTTTCCAGAGGCGAGAAATTGAAGCGGACGGGACGGATGCCAAGGATATGCTCTCCAAAGTAGTAGGGCTTTCCCCGCTGAAGGGCCATGCATATCGTGCTGCGTGTCTCGCCCTGCAGATGGTATCTTTTTCGTTTCAAACTGTACAGTCTAGGATCTCCCAGACGGATAATGTAGGTTTTGATGAGCAGGAGTCGATACGGAAGGCACGGGCTACGTTGCTCGATTTTCGGGATGATGATGCTCGCAGGCCTGCTTTCCTAGCCTACCTTGAGCGGTTGCTTTGTCGTCGCTTCCGTGCCAGTAATGACCCAGATGACGTTCACGAGGCGATTCTGATGCTGCAGAAAGCTACTCAACTCGCACCCGATGAACATCCTAACAAGCCAGCTTGGTTGGCGAGCCTTGGGGAATCACTAGCTCGTCAATCTTTACGCCTCGGTACCCTAGCAGATATGAACAAATCCATTTCTATGTTTGAAGAGGCACTCCGACTCACTCCAAATGAACATGAAATCAAGCCAAGTCTGTTGAGCAACCTCGCAGCGTCATTATTACATCGGTTTGAGCGCCTCAATGATCCCTCGGACATCAACATGGCTATTTCGATGTTTGAGGAGGCAGTGCACCTCGCTCCCCACGGAAACCCCCATAAGCCAGCCTTTTTGGAAAATCTCTGCAGTTCGTTATCTCTTCGCTTTGATCGCAATGGAAACAATGCGGACATAAACAAGGCCATTTCCACAAGGGAGGAGATGGTGCATCTCACTCCTGCTGGGCATCCTGACGAGCCGGTTCGGTTGGAAAAGCTTGCAAGTTCGCTGTTGCATCGTTTTGAGCACTTCGGTGACCTCGCAGATATCAAAAAAGCCGTTTCTACCAGAGAGAAAGTGGTGCGTCTCACACCCAATTGCGATCCAAAAAAGCCAGCCTACTTGAATAATCTCGGGAGCTCATTGTCCTGTCGCTTTCATCGCCTCGGTAACATTGCGGACATCAACAGGTCCATTTCGATGATGGAAGAGGCAGTACATCTCACTCCCCTTGGCCATCCAGACATGCCAGTTAGGTTGAGCTGCCTCGGGGACATGTTGACTCTTCGTTTTCGGAGCCTCGGTGACCTCATGGATATCAACAAATCCATTTCACTGAATGAGGAGGCAGTGTCCCTCACTCCCGACGGTCATTTTAACAGACCAACATGCTTGAGTAACCTTGGGACCTCGTTACTTACTCGCTTTGCCTGCCTTGAAGACATTGTGGACATCAACAAGTCCATTTCAATCCACGAGGAAGCAGTGCATTTGACTCCAGACGGACACCCTAGTCTACCTGCCCGGTTGAATAGCCTGTCGAACTCACTATTATGTCGCTTTGATCTCCTCAAGGACCTCGCAGATATTAACAAGGCCATATCTACCAGAGAGAATGCGGTGCATCTTACTCCAAGTGGCCATCATGATATGCCGATGCAACTGAACAATTTTGGTGTTGCGTTATTCCTCCGCTTTCGGCAACTCGGCGACCTCGCAGACATTGACAAGTCTATTTCTGTGACGGAGGAAGCAGTGCGCCTTACACCCCTCGATCATCCCAACAGACCGGCCTGGCTGAGTAATCTCGGCGATTCACTATACCGTCGCTTTCAGGTTATTGATGACCCCATGGATATAAACAAGTCTATTTTGATGAACGACGAAGCAGTGAGCCTCACCCCTGATGGTCACCCTTACAAGCCGGACCGGCTGACCAACCTCGGGAACTCATTACTGAGTCGCTTTTTGTGCTTGCGTGACGCTGTGGACATTCATAGGTCTATTTTGATGAAAGAGGAAGCCTTACGTCTTACTCCAGAAGGCTATCCTGCGAGGCTAGCGCGGTTAAATAACCTTGGGAACTCATTGCTTGGTCGCTTCAAGCACTTCGGTGATATCGAGGACGTTAATAAGTCCATTCTGATGTTGGAGGAAGCAGTACGTCTCACCCCCGTTAATCATCCTCATAAATGGACTTTTTTACACACCCTCACGCTCTCATTCTCCCTCCGCTTCAACCACCTCCGTGATCTCTCAGACATCGACAAATGCATGTCAATCAGTGAAGAAGCACTGCGTCTCATTCCCAATGGCCATCCAAATGAGCTAAATCTCCTGAACAAGCTTGGCGATGTATTCATGCAGCATTTCAAGCACACTCATGACTCTTCTAGTCTTTCTGCTGCTGCCCGATATTTCTCATTAGCTAGCCATGCTTTTACTGGCCCTGCATCTAGACGCTTTCATTCAGCTCATCGCTGGATCTCCTGTGCACGCCTAGGAGGCGATTCCCAGGCCACTCTTGATGCATATGCGACCACCATCGACCTTCTTCCGCAGATGGCATGGCTTGGGCTTCCACTCAGAGAGCGCCACCGTGTGCTCCCCCAAGCTGACTATATAGCACGAGATGCAGCTGCAGCTGCGCTTGAAGCTGGTTGTCCCGAAAAGGCTATTGAGTGGCTCGAACAGGGCCGCTCAATTGTATGGGGACAGCTACTGCAACTTCGCACACCGGTTGATGAACTCCGTGCTAAGCATGCGGACCTCGCTGATCAACTTCAACATATCTCCCATGAACTAGATCTGGCTAGCGGTCGTGATAACGAGACATTTATGTTGACAAATGACTTGGCTGCTAATACTCGATCACCCGAGGAAGAGATTCAGAAGCATCATAAACTTGCTCTCATGCGGGAAAAACTCCTTAGTCAAATACGATCATTGCCAGGCTTTGACCGGTTCTTGCTCCCGATGATAGTCAAGCAGCTTGCTGCCTTGGCATACCCTGGCCCGGTTGTCTACCTTAATGCCAGCGAACAGCGGTGCGATGCACTGATCCTCACTGGAGAACCGGAAAATGTTCTCACTGTCCCGTTTTCTAACATCTGCTATCATCGCATTGAACTCGTACAGAGGATTCTGCGTCTGTTACTCGAACGCAATCGTCTTGTCATTTCATGTGATGACATCTCCGCACTCGTCACCCCAGAAGGTGCCGCCTCACAGGAATTACTTAATCAGTTGTTGGTGGGAGATGGTACCGAGTCGAAAGATGTTAGTCGGGCAGTCAAAGAGAAACAACAGCGAATTGCGACACACACACCCGAAGGTCTGTTCCAGCAGATCCTAGCATATCTCTGGAATACAGTTGTGAACCCAGTTCTGGTGGCCCTCGGCTTTTCAGTATGTTACCATCTGCTCGATGTACAAATCTGACCCATTGACTAACATATGCATGTTCCAGACTCTCCCATCAAATGTCGAGAAAAAGCCCCGTATTTTGTGGTGTCCAACAGGGCCATTTTCCTTCATGCCCATACATGCCGCTGGCCTCTACGACACAGCAGAGGTGGGCACGAAACTTTCCGACCTCGCTATATCCTCCTACGTACCAACTCTTGGCGTTCTTGGATCATCAGTCCAGAAAGATTCGAATAGCCCGTCATCTGATGTTTGTCTCATTACCGTACCTCAGCCACGAACGGACGGGTTAAACAGGTTGGTATATGTGGAGGAAGAGATTCGCCATATCAGAACATTGTCTGCTACATCGACATTTGTGAACATCCAGGAATCTCCGAATGGAACTGTCGAGGATGTTATGGAGAAGATGAAGAACGCTGACTGGGTACATTTCGCATGTCACGGTATTCAGGATCCTCGCAACCCACTCGATAGCGGACTTTGCCTCGCGGATCAGCGCCGTTTGAAGCTTTCTGACATCATCCGATTGTCTCGTCCCCAAGGTGGTCTCGCATTTCTCTCCGCATGTCAGACTGCACAAGGGGACAGGAAGCTAGTGGAAGAATCTGTCCATCTTGCCGTTGGGATGCTTCTTGCGGGTTACGGTGGCGTCATCGCAACGATGTGGGCAATTAGGGACCCTGATGCACCCAGGATAACAAAGGACGTTTATGGGCATCTCCTTCGAGATGGCAAGGTTCCCGATGTCAGAGAGGCGGCAGAAGCATTGCATCATGCCGTAGAGCGCCTCCGTGATTCTGGCGCGTCCTTCTTTTCTTGGGTCCCCTACATCCACGTCGGTCGGTAGATGTTGTTCACTACAGTTGTGTATACTCACATCGTCTCGCTTGACTAGTATTCCTGCATCACCCCGTTTCTATGTTACTCTTTACTCCATACATGTCCGTGCTTGTTCGCAGCATTCATATGCCGATGGTTCGAATCGTTGTTAAACCAGCTATGTCCTGCTATAGCGTATGCCTTCCCTTTGTGTCCTTCTATTCCTGTATGTTACGATTGCTGAGATGAATTTAGTGTAGGATGAGTCCTCGGTGTGATGAACATTCCAAAGTGAATAAATAATAATAACTCGTACGCTATTGCAAGGTCATTTGCATAGTTGAATGACTTGACACTGCACTAGTCGACCTAATCTGATTTCCCTACGTTGCAGATCCATCTCGGGCATGCAGGCCAGTTCACCCGTCGTCCCGGCCGGCCCGAGTTTATGATGCATCTCGCGGGTGGCGTGAGAATGGAGACATTGCACCAGATGACACTAGGAAAGCGAAAGACAAGGGACGGGGAGACGGGGTCGAGCGGCGAGCACAGTCACGGGTGAGTGCTCCTGCAATGAACATAAAGCACGACCCCACTAAACTCTCACAGTTCCACTCTCTTCGTGTCCAACATACCCTACGATGCGACATCGACTGACCTTCAAACCACCTTCTCCGACCTGGCACCCGTGCGTTCCGCGTTCGTCGTCCTCGAGCGCGGCTCTGGTGTATCCAAGGGCGTCGGATATGTTTCCTTCTCTATCAAGGAAGACGCTCAAACCGCATTTGAATCGATCACATCCAAGGGCATGACAATGAACGGCAGAAGCTTACGGGTGCAATGGGCCCAAAGTAAAGTGACTTTTTTTTTTCGCTCCCTCCCTGCTGTTCCTCACCCCTCCTTTAGCTAAAAAACAACACAAAGGACCGGCCAAAAGCGGACACCGTAAAAGAAGAAAAGACAACACCTGTGCAAAAGATCCACAGTCGGGCGACACAACAAGAGTTCCATGAGGAGGATTCAGGACACGAAGATGGTGGTGAAGATCACGATAGCGAGGATAGTGAATCTTCCGAGCGTGATACTATTGATGAATCGCCTAGAAAACCACAATTGCCTCACACCGATACCGGAAATACTCTATTTATTCGCAACATTCCGTTTACTGCTACGGAAGATGAATTACTAACGCTGTATATTTTTCTCTTTTTTTCCTCTGCCGCTCACTCAATGCTCACGACAGATTTCGCGCGTTTGGCCCACTTCGCTATGTTCGACTTGCGATCGACCCGGAGACCGAGCGGCCCCGAGGAACCGGATTCGCGTGCTTTTGGAATAAAGAAGATGCCGACGAGGCCATTAAGCAGAGCGAAATTTTGCGTGCAGAGACCACAGGCATTCAGACACAGGTGAGTAAGCATCTAGATTTAGGATATAGATTCGGTCATGGGGTTACAGGTCCCGAAAAATCCGTTTACTCTTCCTTCCCTCCTTACCCCTGACCCCTCCGCTGGTCTAGCAAAAAAACTGGTGCTGCATGGTCGAACACTCGACGTTGTTCGTGCAGTCACCAGAGAACAAGCTGTAGAACTGAAAGAAGCTGGTAAAAAGAATCGGGAAAAGGCTGACAAACGAAATCTCTACCTGTTGCGCGAAGGAGGTACGTCAATTCCTCACCTTGCTCGTCGATTCTGGCTAAGGTCACTAGTCATCCTGCCTAACAGCCCTGCCGCGGATACAATCCGCCAGGTCGAACTTGAGAAGCGCACAAATTCTTTTAATGCCCGCAAAATAATGCTCCGCAACAATCCCTCTCTATATGTTTCCAAAACACGGCTCAGCATTCGTCAAATCCCATTGTTTGTCACCGAGCGTGTTCTCAAACGACTCGCGATCCACAGTGTTCGGACGTTCAATACCGAGGTCAAAGAGGGTATCCGGGAAGGCCTCAGTCCCGATGAGCTTGCAGAGCCTATTCTGATTGACGACCAAGATAGCAAGGTCATAGTCAAAGCGGAGAATGACATGAAATCGAGAAAAGGCAAGGCCAAGGCAGTGAGGCCTACGAGCGTCAGGCAGGCAAAGATCGTACGTCAAACTGATCGTGTCGACCCTGTAACTGGGAAAGGGCGCAGTCGTGGTTATGGTTTTATCGAAATGCACACACATGCCGATGCCCTGCGCGTACTGCGATGGGCTAACAATAATATCGACGTTGGTTCACTATTCGATAAGTGGTGGAAGGAGGAGCTTGCGGATCTCGTTGTGAAGGAGAAAAGAGGGGAGAACCCTGACGAAGCGAGGATAAAACGAATGAAGGATGAGATGGAAGGTCCACCAAAACCCATCAAAGGGGCCCTTATTTTGGAGTTTTCCATCGAGAATATCCAAGTCGTACAACGTCGAACAACGCAAAAAGAGAAAGCAGTGAGTCACTTTTTTTACTGTGGAGCAAAGTCGTTTATCCTATTCTACAGTCTCAATCGCATCTTACCCGAAAAGCCACTCCGAGTAGTACGGAAGAACCCCTCCCCAAGAAGCGGCGAATAGCATCTGATCAACCCAGGCCTATCAAGAATGCGCCGATCAAGGAAGAGCTACCAAAACCAGGGAGGACCATTGGGTCCCTGATCGGCCGGAAAAGGCGGGCGCGCAAGACTGGTAAGAGCGCCCGGTAGTACACTCCACAGTTGTGTGTTGTACTATGGTTTACTCACAATGTACCACCTTGGAAGGATGCATCCGGCTGATTCGGGGTCGCCGCGAACTTTCACTCCACCCCCTATACTTGTTATGGCACGCAGTTCGGATTTATCATGCAATTCCCCACACCTCGGGGCACCGGTGGCTCACTTAACGTCATTCGTTACTGATTCAGTAGGTATTCTACGGGCTACGCATAATTTTGTTTGCCGGAACCACCCGGGGCTCCCAGGAGAGCGGCCAAAGCGAGGGATCGAGGCTATTCATTGGAGCTCCGAGTGTGACTCAGTTTCGCACTTGACTGGACTTGAAATCAAAACTCACGTCTTTCGCTCTCCTTCTACCGTAATCTATCGATCGATATGGAACCTCCCAAAGTGTGGTTTATCACAGGTGGGCCTCGTCACGACCTCCTTTGCACCGACGTTTGGATACTCCATAGGAACGTCGTCCGGTTTTGGACGTCGACTTGTGAACATCGTGCTCGCCCGCGGTGATCGAGTTATCGCAACAGCCAGATCACTAGCCAACATCTCTCATTTTCCCGAAAACCTCGACGTCCAAAGGTCGAGCATTCATTGTGCAGAACTCGATATCTCCGTTGGTACATCGCAAGTGAAGAAACGGATTGATGCTATCATCGAAGAGTCGGGATGGGGCAGCGTGGACGTACTGGTTAATAACGCAGGAGTAGGGCTCCCTGCGTTTGTCGAGGAGGGCGGGTATGTCTTTCAAAATAAGTCCAACGAGAGTATTATACATGAGCCGGTCTGGAATGCAGCACGGAATTAATGCAGGAACAATATCGGACGAACGTATTCGGCACGCTCGATGTGACCATGGCGGTTCTGCCCTACATGCGCAAACGTGAGCATGACTGAGTACGCCTCGACCTTTCTTTGTATGACACTTTGTTATAGAGAAAAGCGGGACAGTCGTCATGATGGGTAGCCGAAGTGGATGGAAGCTGGAGGTCCAGGTATAGTGTCCCACTTTTTCCGGTACCCGTCAGTGTGTGACGTGTTACCATCTGCCAACAGGGAGTGGGTACGTCGGCCCCGATACCGCATGTCCAAGAAGCTCATTTTCGTTACCATCTTTCTTTAGCATTCTACGGCTCGTCCAAGGCTGCGTTACACGGTGAAATCTATGCCGCTTCCAGACACGAGTGATGTGCTGATGGGCCCTCATTTTTAGCCATCGCAGAGACCATGGCTGTGGAACTCGAGCCATTTGGGATTCGTGTCCTTATTGTCGAACCAGGCTCGTTCCGCACAGAAGGTATCTATCGCAACGACTTTAGTGTATCGACATCAATCTCCGATTACGACGATAGGCGAGAGCCGGTTGCCGCGGCTTTCAGAGCGCCCGCGGGGAATCAGCCAGGGGATCCCGTCAAGGCGATGAGAGCGCTCGTCGAAGTGGTCTGTGGGGAAGGTCGTGCTCGGGGCAAGCCATGGCCACTGTATCTTGTCCTCGGCAAAGATGCGGAACGGGACGTGAAGAAGAAGTGTACTCGAATGATCAACTATCTGAACGAATGGAGCGATGTAGTCCGGGATGTAGATTTTGATTGACGAACTAGGCTAGTTTCGATGCTGGTAGATATGCAAGGGAGCTGTATGGCGGTACGATGCAAGTTTTTGACTGTGGTATGCCGTGATTGGAGTGGTGTTGTACAGTTGAGAGAGCAGGTACTACGACGGGGATACCGCAACCCCAATCTTTGTGGTAAAACATATCTCCACCGGAATCGGCAAAGATCGGTGTAACTTCTCGGTCCTGTGTGCTACTAGTCGAAACCCTGAGCCCAAGCGTCAGCATCGTGTTACACACTGAGAACGCCGTTTAGACAAAACCTGGGTAAGCGACCGGTCATTCTCAGTGGGCTGAATCCAGCCACTGTCAAAGACGAGAAGCAGAGGCATGTGTTGGACATTTTTCTTTATTGACTAGTACGAACTTTCATAGTCGCGCGACACCACGACAACTGAGGTGAGTCCCTCACTAGCATCCTGTACCTACTACAGCCAGCTAACTATACCTGTTCATTCGTTTGTCCCTAGGCCATTCACATCAGCATGTAAACTATTTGTATTTGAAGTACTACGATTTTGACCCCAGGCCATCTGAAGCTATTTATGCAAGATAATGTATATTGTCCAAAGCATCACACATGCAAAGACCATAATAGGCTGAAGCTCATACCTCATCCCCATCACCCGAGTGTGGCAGCGTCCCTGGATGATCTCCCGTCGTTCCACCACCATCAAAATATTCCGTCGTTCTTACTATACCACCAGAGGAGAAGATGATCACGGATGCTGGCCGCTTCATCGAGGCTTTCTGCCACGCCTTTCCCTCGGCCACACGCAAGATCAACATCTGCGACGAGACGCACTAAATTCGATTGTCAGTATCCACGCATGTGTATAGGCTGCACAAGAGGAGCCCGACAACGTACCATCATCAATATGTACACGTGCGTGAACGCGATCTCTGTCTGACTCCCTAACCCATAGGATACCAAGAATGCGATGCCAGAAAGTGTGTACGGTAGCACGGACTCGACGAGGAGCATGACTATGCTGATATATAATAATGCGTGTTCTTTCCCGAGATACTCCTTCACTTTCTTCATATGACGAACTAACCGATAGCAGATCATACACGTCAGGGTTGAGTTTAGGAAGACTGCGACCGAGTAATACGCCAACCCGAGTTTCACAGCGGTGCCTCTGAAGAAATTAGTCCCGGGCGCACAGGAAGCCCAGGCAACTAAGACGCCCAAAACTGATATGGCGGTCCAAGCCAGTTCCAAAAGGTGCGAAGGAGTAAAGCTCACCGAGGGACGCGAACCACGCGATCGAGGGTATAATGATGGCACGAAGGCTACCCCACACTATTCGACATCGGTACATCTAGAGCGACGCAGGTAAATTTTTTTCGTTTCGTGTCTACAACCACCCAGGCTCACCATGAGGCCATCTGTCATTTGTTGCAAGATGACGACCGCCACCGTCCCAAAATCCACATACACATCAGATGTATGCGCCTTCGCATACGCTAGAGGTCCACCCGAATAGTTTCGATTGAGTAACCACGCTTTTTGGCCAAACGCTATTCCAGTAGCCACCCAAATGGTAATCAAGGAGAGCATCACGGTGCTAAAGATGGCATAAAACACATCAGATTTCTTCCCAGCTTTTCTGCGAGCCAGAAAAATGTGCATGGTCTTGAAATAGAGGACCAAGTCGATGCCTGGTACTAAACTGTTAAGACTACGCAACACGAACGTCGCCAAACTTACCATAAAGGATGTCCTGCAAATTGATCCCTATGTAAAATGCATTCTCGAACAACGTGGTATTCGAGTCAGTTGAGGTGCACGACATGGTAAAAGGAAGATTGCATTTCCGGCATTTCAGGAGAAATGTGACTGCCATTTCTTATATACCGGATGACAAAATTCTTGACATCCTAAGCAGGAAGCAAATGGAGATACGGTCGATGAAGATACGTTTGTAATGGCTTCATTAGCGACTCCCAATTCGAAGACTATTCAGGCAAATGAAAGGAAATTTGGCAACTGTTCCTGTGCAATTCCCAATAGGAAGCAAGCGAAGTGCGTGTCTCGCAGTCTCAAGGTTGTTGATCGGCGTCGGATCTTGCATGACACAAGTGGAGGGGCGCCTGCGAACACTTAGGTCATGGGGGTGGTGCTTCGCGACAGGCCAGTTATAAGCGTAAATTTAGATTGTCGGGGACCAGGCACCTGCGTTTGACCACTTTCCCACTATGAAAACGGACAAAGATAACTTTTTCAACGACGATGCTGGATACACTACATACCTCTGGGGGTCAACTATCCTTCGAGTTGATCAAGTAGGCTTGTATTGCGCTGAACATACAGTGTACCTCGAAAATACAGCCACCTTGCATGTCGCGGGCTGTGTAGTCTTTATGCGGGAGCGACCCTTGAAGTAGTTTTGCTACCCGTCCTCCAACCACGGCTCTCAAATGGCATGTTGAGCAACAGGATCACTGGCACCAATTTGAAGTGGCGCTGATGTGCCCTCGCCTATAGGCACGACTTGCTCACTGACGGTGCCGGCGACATCGCTTGTAGAGCACCGTGAGTGACGGAGATGCTGGCAGTGGCCAGTCATTAAGCGATGTTTCTCCCAAGACAAAAATGCCGCCGAAAAAGGCCGCCATATGTCATGTAGGCACGGATGAACATTGAGGAGAGCACCAAACTCGACGTCATGATCCACATGGGAGCGACTAGTGACGTCGCAACGACCCCGACGTGTCGGACAACCTAGGCAGTGCATGTCACCTGAAGAACGAGGTCTCGGTCGATGCTGTTGTCACCCGTCGTTTGAACCGTGCGCTCGATACCCGAACGGCTTGCATGCGGACCGTGAACCGACTAATATGCACGTCCCTCTGTGGCATTCCGTATTCTAATCGACAAGGCCACTGTATTGCGATACAATCAACTTGCATAATTCAATCGGACTGTTACCATACGATTCGACACTGAACATAGCATTATCAAAAGCCGAGTGCGAGGTCTGTAGTCTGGACATCCAACGTCTCAACGTTCAACAGAACTATGCTGAGGATGAAGACCGTTTTCCGAAGCTCTGTAGCACGACCTGCGTATTGGCTCACAACTCCCCGGCTATGCGCGCACGACGACTAGCCTCTCTTGACAGGTGCAAACTGGACCACCCAACTCCCTTTTATCTTTGTCCAAAAACTCAATCTTGTATACCTCTTATCCATATTCTACAATGCTGGCACTGGTTATTTGTACACCTCCATCATACCTTGCCCGTCCCCTCGCTCGGAAGCGTCTCTGGATGCGGCAACGCCGCTCCACTCTCATTGGAATGATTCAGGCCTAAAGCATTCACCACTGCTGATGACTTGATTGGGGCCCATGCCTTTTCTTCGGCTACATGTAAGATCAACATCTGTGGCGATACGGCCTACGAAATGGTCAGCGTTGAGGCGCACGAAGCCGGACTCCAGTGACCTACCGTCATCAGCGTGTACACGCACGAGAACACGGTTTCAAATTGACTCCCTATTCCATAGGATACCAAAAATGCGATACCAGAGAGTGTGTAGGGCAGCAGGGATTCGACAAGGAACTGGGCAGTTTTATTATGCGGGGACACGTCACAGTGGTCTTGTTCCCGAAATGTCCTTGCACTACGAATTAATCCATAGCAGATCGCGCCCGTCAACGTTGCGTTCAGTAGGACCGAGATCGAGTGATATGCTATCTCAAGTCCGGCACCCATGTCACTAAAAAAGTCGATCCTGGCTAAGTAGGCAGCAACAACGACCAAGATACCTAAGACTGGTGCGGAAGAGTCGAAACGTGCACCACGAGGAGTCGAGGGGAGTGCTCACAGCCATTCACGAACCACAGGACGCAGGGAAAAACGATGACGCGACGACTGTCCCACAGGATCCGACAACGAAACACCTGGGGCGAGATGAGTGGCGATTAGATCCTTCTACATTCATCCATCGTGCCTCACCATCAGGCCATTTGTCATTTGCTGTAAGACGACAATCGCCACCCTCCCAAAATCCACGTATAGGTCGGACATGTGAGCCATTGCGTACGCGCTCGGACCACCAGTGTGACCTTGATACAGCAACCATGTTTTTTGGCCGAATACCCCTTGGATGGATATCCAAGCCGTGATCAAAAAGAGCATGAGCGTGCTCAAGACTGCATAGAACCTGTCAGACTCTCGAGGCTCTCCTCGGCGAGCCAACAAGACACGCATGGTCTTGAAATAGAGGACTAGTTCGACGCCTGGTAGCGCAGCGGTAAGACGGTAGGGCATGTACGTCTCGTGGCTCACCGTACAGGACGTCCTGCAGATTCAGTCCTATATAGAACGCGACCTGGAAGAATGTAGTTTTAGGGCCAAACGGAGTAGACGACATTGATGCAGGCCCATCAAGTAAAGCGCTACTTTATACCAAACGACTGGCATGGCTTTGACTGACCCTTTTTGCATGAACAAATGGAGAATGGGTGATGGGTTAATGATCTCCGCCCGATGTTCCTCCGCTTTGCCAAGTAATCAATTGAAACAGGTCCGTAAGAACTGTAAGGGAGACGGGCTTCCAGGCGGAGACGAATGCATCAGCCGCGAC
>JBBPKE010000240.1:0-26147 GCA_038089095.1 Tylopilus orsonianus | reverse complement strand
TAAGTGGATGCCTTTTTGCGCAAACGCAAGAGCAGTTTGCGTTCGACCTCTGGTTTCGTTATCAGCGCTTCCAGTGCTTTCCTATTTGGCTGGAGAATGTGGGGAATGAAGGCGGCGGGGTCAGCGGTGAACTTTGACTCTGACACGAATTTCCCTGTACAATGATACCTTTTTATTACGGCGCGTGATCAAGAAGTAAACGAAAGAAAAAAGGTACCGTAATGAACGCGCTTGCTGATGGCTTGCAAGACCTCGACGTCGATGGTAGCGGCACTGCCATAGTTGCCGTCGTCTTCGTATTCGTCATCGCCGAGGATACCGTTGGACCGTTTGGACGCAGCGAGGGCCAAGGTAGCCCGCCGTGTGATGCGGGGCACGATGGCGCGCGTGTAGAAAGAGAGTATAGACGGATTAGAGTTGATCGTGTTCGGATACAGGATCTTGGGGAACACAAGCGGTTTCAAAACGGGCACGGGAAGATCGGTCGTAAACGGATATTCGTCCGGACTGCGTCAGTCGTGACAAGGGTGAGAGGCGGGTTGATATGCGCCAACAGAGACCGTACCTGGTGTACCGCCGCGCTTTTGCTGATAGGGTAGACG
Organism: Tylopilus orsonianus; assembly: GCA_038089095.1. Classification (NCBI taxonomy): domain Eukaryota; kingdom Fungi; phylum Basidiomycota; class Agaricomycetes; order Boletales; family Boletaceae; genus Tylopilus; species Tylopilus orsonianus. The sequence continues at coordinate 25,545 of JBBPKE010000240.1, read as the reverse complement.
GACGAGGGTGAGCACGAGGGCGGGCAAGCTCGAACGGATGCGCACCGTGAAAGGTTTCAATCTCTTTCAAGAACCACTCTAGCCAACTGCCCTCGAAACCCATCTCGTTGAGTTCGGGAAAGGCGCCGCGAACGTAAATCTTTGGATTGTGAGCAAACTGGGCGCGCTCGATCAGATCGAAGATGATGGTGTCCTCGAGCCGGACGAGGATTGATCGGATGCGCTCTAGGGAAAGGGGGTCTTTCCCCAGCATAAAATTTTGGGATAGCATCTTTAGTCGGACGGGCGGGGGAGCGAGTAGAAGAGAGAAGAGGGGATCAAGGCAAGCGGCGGCGGCGTCGTCACAAAGGAGCTTATAAGGTGAGGCTGGGTCTTGAAACCAGTGAGGAAACCGGCGTGTCCGGTACGCGATCGGACAGCGGCAAGGGACTTGTAGTGTTGTCGGTGCAAATTATGTCAAGCGTCCCAAGGACGACAGAAGGGAGCTAGAATGGTTTATACACTATCATTACCGAGAGATTGCAATGCGATCGCACCTCTAGCATCTGCGCAATTATATGGGAAAGAACAACCAGCAACTTGGAAACAACTCTCCATTCGGAAATGTCTGCTCATCGGTACACAGACCGCTTAGAGACACCGAGCACTTGGACTGCGGTTCATTTCCATTTGGCTCAAGCTCGTTGGCGGATGCACAGCAAGCCCCATTCACCCTCACTGCAGTGTGCTTTGCAACCTACATAGTATCGTTTTGGACGGTTCGGCGGTTGCTCAATTGCCCAGCTCCGGCTCACTATCCCCGCTGTGGAATGAACGTAAATGTTGACGAAACCAAGTCATGAAGAACGCGGTTCTGGTGTTCGGCTGGAGCCCGAAAACATCATGCCAATAGAGAAGTAATACTGTACGTGAAGTACACCTGACGGGTTCGCACCATCAGGGCGATAGGGCAATTCAAAGGCTGTCGGCCGAATACGACTTCTCGTATCGCTGCGGCCGATTGAAGGATCAGCCGAGTGCTAACAGTCGACAGAATACTACTATCTTTGCGACCTCCCAAAATGAGCGTGGAATTGCCATCCACATTTGTGAGTACTGCATCGTGGTACGGGTCAACGTGGCACGCCAGAGCGAAGAAAATACGCACCTAGGCATGGCTACAATTACAAATAGGATGATTGCTGAAGCCACTGGCACGGCGGCCGAAACCCAGAGGTTCTCTCAACGACGCCCAAAAAGAGTCTATCATGACAGCCACCCTTGCAGTGGCAAGATTTACCTCCTGAAGCTTGCGTACGGCACGCCACGCCCATGCCCTGACTACAGAGGTACCAAACATAAATTTATCGATGGGCCTGGCCATTTGGGGGTACCATGTCAGAAGAGTAAACTGAAGCCTTAACAAGCCCGATAGTCGCAATATCTGCCGTGTGTTGTGAAGTCGCGGTGTACGAATATTACCGTACGTCATCTGTTTTTTTCCCACGCTGATTACTTAGTACTCCCTCAGAGGGATTTGCGTATCGCTGTACATTGCCACTGTATGGGTTGATATACGATGCTTTAGGAGCCACCGGGCGAATTAAATGGCCCTCCACAGACTGCTATGCTGTAGTACTCGAGCATTGTCCATGGTTTGGGCCTCAGGGGTTATCTGTCGACCTGTCAATGATGATGATCGATTGCTTCAGATTACACGATTAGATCCCGAGGCAGAAATATAAGAATCGGGCAGTGGCAATATTTTATCCAACAGCTACACCATGGCCCCTCCTGCAGCAACTCTTCTTAACCCTGTCGATCCCTACCCGATAGGCCTCGCTAAAAAGAATGACTTGGTTGTCGAGAAGACGCAATATGACGTCTGTGAAAACTACGAAGGCAACTATCGCTTTGCTCCAATCGAGGAGGCACAGGTTTCGAGAGCCATGATCAAACGGTTAGAATCCCTCAGTCGTTATCGTATGCAAGTGTATATCTTATCTATTTGCACGTAGATACTTCAACATGATGTACGAGCGTACCGTGTCGGATGTGGTTATCGTCGGTGCAGGGAGTGCTGGCCTATCCTGCGCTTATCACCTCGCGACGAGCCGACCGGACATCAAGGTCACCATCCTAGAAGCTAATGTTGCTCCAGGTGGTGGTGCTTGGCTCGGCGGCCAACTGATGACCCCAATGGTGAGCGTATATTTCTCCAAAGACTTACTATTTGGACCCTTACAATGGTTTGGTTAGATCATTCGTAAGCCTGCGGATAATTTCTTACGGGAAATTGGAGTCCCGTACGAAGACGAAGGTGCCTTTGTGGTGGTCAAGCACGCTGCTCTCTTCACGTCCACTGTCTTGTCGCGAGTCTTGGCCCTTCCTAATGTCGTTATGATGAACGCAACCGCAGTGGAAGATCTCATCATTCGCACAGACTTCCAAGGCCGTCAGCGTGTCTCTGGAGTTGTGACCAACTGGACTCTCGTTTCGCTCAACCACGATACACAGTCTTGCATGGATCCCAACACGATTACTGCACCCGTCGTCATTTCCGCGACCGGTCATGATGGCCCTATGGGTGCATTCTCAGCTAAGCGATTGGTCAGTGCCGGCTTGTTGAAGGAGCTCGGTAACATGAGAGGCCTGGATATGAACCGCGCCGAGCCAGCCATCGTCAATGGCACACGTGAGGTGGCTCCCGGTCTTATCATGGCAGGTGAGTAGGGATTATAAAAGATCTAGACAGTGCTGTGACCGCCCTGAGTCGTTCAGGTATGGAATTGTCAGAGCACGATGGTTCGAACCGTATGGGGCCTACCTTTGGAGCAATGCTGGCGAGTGGTATCAAGGCTGCAAAGGAAGCGATCAAGATCCTCGACTCTGCGAGGATTGTCGACGGCAAAGTCGTTTCCTTTCATTGAATGAATGCTTATCCTGTTATCTGTGTAACTGTAGTTGTGTTTGTATGCTGGTTGCCGTTAAAGTACGTATGTAACATGATTGATTGATCCGCCGAACGGGAGATCGCCGAATATTCTTTGTGTCTACCATTTTCATGTTACCCTCTACAGAGGATCCGAGAGAGCATGCACGCGCTCTGGTTCATATCAAGGATGGCATCGAGGTGGAGATCAGTCACCAGCTCTCCGTGCTCAGAGAAAGCAACTGCGACATGACGACGCCCCTCGTTGATTCCGAAGGCTTTCCGCGAGCTGACTTGGACATTTATGCAATTCGCACTGCTCGAGCTCGCATTATCGAGCTGAGGAATGATCTCAAGCATACCATGGAGGAGATCGAGAAAGCATTGCAAAAGGTCTATGATCCCCCTCTTGCACCTCTGCCAGCGCCTGCTGTTACGCCATCGGCGCCAAGCACACATGAAGGAGAGAGCCTGTCTCCTTTCGCGAGAGTAGATGGTATTGCACCCGGAAGTCCCGCTGCACAGGCGGTACGCCTGTTCCCCGCTCCCCGTTCCCCGTCCCAAGCCAGGGCCTTTGCCTGATAAAATGATAGGGGCTTCGTCGCGAAGACCTCATCATCAAGTTTGGTCATCTGACAGCCACCGCGATCTCAGGCTCCTTCTTGGAGCCTTTGGTTGACCTCGTTGGCCGCAACGAAAACGTACGCCAGCTGATAATTATCTTCTTACGAGCGTTGAGTCGCGTGGATTTGTAGTGCGAGTTGCGTATACACGTACTTCGCGCTGGACAGGAGTTGTCCCTGCAATTTACCCCCAGAAGGGGGTGGGGAGGCCGCGGGATGCTTGGGTGCGATTCTCTTCAACCGCCGTGAAGTTGCGGGCTGACGGTTTGTCACAAGATGCCATATTGTTCCTTACAGCGTATCATGAGCCGTTTGTTGTTTGGGCGATATACGAGAAGATTGGGTTAACCATGTCGTTGGTGTGGCTCGGTAGCGGTGATGAAATGACAACCCCACGGATGCATTCATTACAAGAGTTTGAGCTCTTGAGAGCAATCAACCCAGAAAAAAGTGAAATGCACTTCCTGCCAAACCGCTTGCATGCCATCATTGATTCTCAGGCGTTCTACTCCGAGAAACGAACTATGAATCACGTTGCTACCAGACGCCTTCTTCTCCTTGTGGCTAACCAGTATACTGGACTATAGCTACGTCAGCATTTACACGGTACATTCGATGCCTTCCGACCACTGCAATACGAGTCGTCCACAGAGCAGTAAGAAGTCTCACTCGTCACGTCTCAACACCCGCTACACTAATGACAGAAATACAATGGTGTCCGTCCGCTTATTGAAACTGACTAAAAAGTTCGTTACAACCTTACCCCATACACAAGAGCGCTGTTCATCGAAATACGCTCCCCGTCGTGTCTTGTAGCAATTTCGATCACTTCCCGGAATGAGGACAATAAACCGCCTTCGTCCACCCAACGCACAAACACATCGGCGTCAATGTCCCGATTTGAAGTCTTCGTGCTGTGCGACCACACAGCATGTTCCAGAAGCATGACTGCTGACGAGGCGTAGCCTACCAACATCAGACCAGGCCGGGGTAGTAGAGGTGACATCCTTTCTGGATGACTGTAGATTTGGTCAATTGTTTGAAAAGCAGTTCTGACGGCTTCCAGCTGTGCCGATACTTTGTTCTTCAGTTCCGGAGGGCAGGAATCGATGATCCTAGTCCCCCACTATGGCACAACTCAGTTCTGCAACGTTCCGTAACCGAAGAGGTAGACAGGCCTACTTTCATGAACGTTGCAAAAGTGGACAGGTCCTTGGCACTGCGCACAAGATCCAAAGCCAGTACAGAAGTTGTCCCTTCCCAGATCTTCTCCACTAGAGCATCGCGGATAGACCTGTTCGTGTGCATATTGGGTGTAAACGGATCGCCACGGCGGTAAAGGGGCTTACCTGCCGATACCTACTTCTTCCATGTAGCCCATTCCTCCCAGAGTCGTCATGCTCTCTTCCATAGCTGGAACCGCCTTCTCTGCGGTGAACGCTTTGACAACAGCTGTCAAAATTCTCAACAAGGACTCATCATCTTTGCTCGCAACATTGGCCTCCACTTTTCCCATGAACAAAATCGTGCCAAAGACAAAGTGCGTCAGGGCACGATAGACGAGACTGATGGAGGCCAACTGGGATACATGCACTGCATTCTCTTCGAGCAGTTCTTTACCGCCCGAGATCCTCCTGACCTTCGAGTAAGCAGTTGCAATTTCAAGGCACTTGCGCAGGTGGCCCGTACCAGAAATTGCACTGTGGATACGGGTTATGTAGAGGACAGGGAGAATGTTCTTGACACCGTGATTGAGTGAACCAAGGAGGTAACCGGTTGTTGATTTCAAAGTGAGTTCTGCGGTAGGCACCATTTGCGTTCCGATCTTGTTCTTTAGTCTGTGAGTGTAGATGCCATTACTAATTGGTGACGGGAGGGGTTCTCCGAGCTGCGTGATAAAGGGCATGCGAAGCGGAACCAGAAAAAGGGAAAGTGAACGAGAGCCTTCTTGGATATCCCCTGTGCGCGCCAGTGCGACGGATACGTTGCTGTCCGTAGCACTCGAGAACCATTTGAACCCATCCAATTGGTAGGCAGGCCACATTTTATCTCCAGAATTTTCAGTTGGGATAGCAATCGTTTCCGTGAGGGATACATCTGAGCCCCCTGGTCGCTACGGACCACACATGAAAAGAGCTGCGGTACTAGTAGATGGGTGTACATGCCTCGGTCATCCATTGTCCCGACGTAAATGCGAGGGATGAATCACGGCTATCGACCAAGATGTCAGTTACTTGTGCTGCTTGATCAATGCGAGTACCTTATAAGATGGGGGAACAACATGGTCTTCATCTCCGGAGTACCGACAAGCTCAAGGACTTGTGTAGCATGTTTCATCAGTGCATCTACGATATTAAACAGAGCATGGGCTCACCCCTAGCGCAGCCATCTGTCATAGATATCGGGCATCCTACCTGAAATGCGCAATTGAGACCTTGAGTACAATGCAATAAGACTCGGCTCACCACATGAGAATCTCCGGCGAGCATGTGCAACTTGGCGAACCCATAGATTCTGCTAAACTCATCGTACTTGCGCTCGTAGAATATGCCAGGTATGCCTTCTTTAAAGAATATGCCTTTTAACTCCTTCCATGCTTCCGAAGTGTCAAGCTGATCTATCCGTCGACCCCAATGATCGTACTGAGTTAAACGTGGAGGGGTTGCGCGGGCGCTGATAGCACGAATGGCTCGAACACGGGTCGGAATTTCAAACTCGTTAATAGTAGCTTGGAGGGAAACTCACTTACTGGTGATGACGTCCGAGCCCAAACGAACAAGGTCGGGTTCGATCTCGTTTGCTATCCTGTATATACATGAACCAAAGCTTGATCTGCCTGAACGGAGTGGTCGCACTTTGCCGGTAAAACCCTTCCAAGTAGGTCGGGCAGCACTGGGTCACTGAGATATGCATTACGCTCGGTGAATTGAGTCTACAGAGTGGTGCCGCCACACTCAGACAGTGAACTCGGAATTGGTGCACGATATGAACTTGACGCACCAGCTGAAATCCGTCTTCTACTCGCATGATAACTTAGGGGTCTTCGTGCAAGATGAACTTCTCGGTTGGTGGGAACCCGTTGCCAGCAGCGGATCCATGACACCACTAACTTGTGATAATCGATCCACGTACTACTACGGTCATGTGACAATGCTCTTCCGAACAAGCCCCAAAACCAAGCCTGCGAGGTCAGAAGGCAGTCATTATCTGTGACCCTTTATCGGGTTCGCCGTCTGCAGTGCGCAACCATCTCCAACGTTCCCAAAACGCCTTGTTCATTTAGGGTGAAAGTACGAACGAGTGCAAGTGAACATCCAAGGGTTAACACAATATAGGTACAACATCAAGAACGAAAGGGAGTCCACTACTCTACCCCGAAACCTTCCGTTTCTCTGGTCCAAACATCAGTATACGATCTTGCGGGGGCAGAGAGATCCAACATACTCGATAGCATATGTCAGTTTCCTTTCCAGACTCTCGTAATCTTCGTAAGGGGGTAGCTCGATCCTGTTGAAGCATGTATGACTCCTAGGTAGTTGTGAAGGATCCCCAGATTTGTCGATCGTGAATCTCCTGGGCCCATCTGACCCTTGGAGATCCTTGAAACCGTTGACCGGAACTCGTGAAGTCCCAGTCGCAAATTGCAATAGTCGAGCTTTGCGTTCAGCCGGCCAACTCCGTATACATTGCCAAAACCACTCGATAACTTGGTCTGTCTTTTCGTAGCCGCGGTAGTCGGTATACGAGATCCAATCATCCCTGTGATGAGTCAAGTCAGTTGCTTCTGCTTCTGCCACAAGGCCGAGAAACTTACGTGTCGATGTCGGACATACCACCAATCAATAGCTCCAGCTCTCGTTCATCAAACACGTCAATCAATTCGGATGGAATGAGCTCCCTAAAGCCTTCCAGGAGTGCAGTTGCTTGTTCCCTTATTCGGGTCTTGGTACGGTATTCAACCACGGCTTCGACGTACTCCTTTTTGTTCTCTTCAGTGACTGTGAGATTGGCTCCATTAGGTTTGAGCTCTACTTCAATTATTTCACCGAAGCGGTCCTCGGTTACCGAGAAAGTTTCGTCAAGAACATCAGTGATGTCATTCTTCCTAATATCCAGATCACCATGGTTAGCCAGCTCCATGAAGACCAAGAAGGGTCCTACAGCATCCACACTAAACTCCGATGCAGATCCGCATCAACGGCTTCCAAATCCGAAAGACTCGTTTTTTTGCCCAAGATCATCTTATAAAAGCTTGATACGAAGTAAGCGTCGAGGAACCGTCTATGGAATATGGCCAATCCCATGATCCTGCCAATGAATTTGAAGTAAGTCAGGTGTTCGGGGTTGATCCCCGACATCCAGTTGATCTGAAGTGTATAGTTATCATGTGCTGAATATTGGAAGAGCCCATAAGATGGGTCGAAGATCTCATGCGAAACCAAGAAGAACCACTCCCTGCCGGAAAATTAATTGGTGAATCAGGAATATAACATTTGCCATACCTGGAAACTCCCCCGTAGTCCAGACCATCTTCACCCTCAAACCTAATGACCAATCTCTTCTTCAAATCATCACCACGTATCTTCATAACCGCAGCAAAGCTGTCTTCCAGGACCCGACTTCGCCGCAGCTTGAATTCACACTTGCCCTCCTTGGTTCTCATGGAGGGCTGGCTCCTGAAGTAGATCACCTTTCGCCTATAGTCACGCTTATACTGAGGAGCACTTGAATCAAGGTTGCTCGGCAAACGTGGATCATCCCATGTCGTAGTGCGAGTGTTGTGGTCGACGAAGTAGACACGACCAGTCGATGTCAACCGCATTTCCCATCCAGACGGGAGTGTGCCAAGATTGGTATTGGCGGTAACAGAGGCCGACGCGGTAGCGGGAGTGACCTGAGATGATCGTGGATCGTTCCATGTCGTAGACCGGGTGCGATGATCCACAAAGTATGGCCTCCCTTCGGGAGTGCGACGTTCCTCCCATCCGTCTGGTAGTGGGACGTCAGCGTAAATCCCGCTGGAGCTAGAAGGGGAAGATTGTGGGGGGTTGGATTGGGGACGAGACGGTGACGGTGGGCGTTGTGATTGAGTTTCTAGTAGGGGAGCAGGGCGATGCCACGTGGTAGAGCGGGTATTATGGTCAACATAGTAAGCTCTACTGCTTGAATCAAAACGACGTTCCCAGCCATGCGGGAGAGGCCCAACTTCATCCCGTTGAATCGAACTCAAGTTATGCGTGCTGTCGACAGGTGAGACACCAACTCCACTGGGAGTGCTTGACTGATGCCTGAGTGGCGAGGATATCTGCGAAACAGGAGACAGAGTTGGATCTCCAGAAGTGCGGGGCCGAGTAGGAACCGAACTCTGAGAGCTGTCGAGCGGACTGAAGGAAGACATCGATGAATGGTGAGGGCTTTGTGGTGATCGAAGGGAAGGGCTGCTCCTTCGTGTACGCAATGCTGCGTCTGAAAGTTGTAGCTCAGGAAGGGCACTAAGCACTGGCTCTCCACGGATCCGTGATCCCCCGATATTTGACGGAGAAAACGAGAAAAGAAGCTTTCCGTACACTTGGGCACCACTCGAGGATTGGGTGAGATCCCTACTGATGAGCCCTAGTGACCTCGACAATGAGAGCCAGGAAGGAGAGAATAAAAAATAAAGGTACCGTGAGCGTTTGCAGAGAAGGCAAGAACCTCCTCCCCTCCCAACTTGACGAGACCAAGGAAGCCCTGATCTCTCTTTCTGAACCTCTTTTGGTCAAAGATCTTAATAAATACAGTGGACGAACGTCGAACAGTGCTGTGTACGGAAAATGCAGTGGTAAGGAATCGCAAGAACATGCACCCGACGGAAAAGAAAACTGACATATCAAAATGTTGATTCCACGACGGGGATAGGGTACGTTTAATTGCGTTTGTGGTATAAGTCTGATTGTTATCCACGGAAACCACGGCAAAGGGATCCGGAAGACTGAAGACCTCGCGCTTGACGAGAGAGTTGGCGGCAAGCACTGGAAGGGGTGCTGTGAATGGACAGCACATCAAGAAAGCGGTGGTTCGTGCATACCGGTGATTCGAACAAAAGTTGACTGGTCTTCGGACGACATCTACAACAAGCGAAAGGAAGGGACCGAAGGGAGACAATGAAAAGGAAGAATATGGTTTGAGGCGGGGAGACAGCGGTCCTATTCTTGGCTTGGCGCTTAGGATGGGGATATTATAGTACCAGCAACCTACTCAATTCAGCACAAGGAACAAGAGCGCAAATAGGAATGACAACTGGTGGCAGTCATCATAGCGACGTCCCTGGAGAACGAGGCTGGTCCCGCGAGCGTGCGTTCGGCAGCAGGAGCCAACACGTAATCCACACCAAACTAGCTATCTCATCGGAAATAAGGCTGTGTGCTACGAGGCGGACGTCCTGATCATAGCTTTGTAAATATATACAGGGGTCATTTCATTTACCGTGCACAGAAGCTAGCATCGTTGCGCCCCTAGGGGGCCATCATGCGGCCCTTTGCTCCCATCGTCTCAGGCTGCATGTATCCCGGTGGGGACGAACGAGGGTGTTTGACAACCACTCCGGGGCAACCACTTTTGTGGAGGGGCCGAGTCGAAAGTCAAGTTCGGGACGAGATGAATATTCAGTTTGACTCGACCACCTCGGTAAAGGTGACAGTGGAGGGACTGAATGCAATGCCAGCAGCCCCAATGGTACAGAGGTCTTTCTTTTTTCCCCATTTATTACCTGGGTCCAGTCATGTTCCTCTACATCGCGTTAAATACCGCAGATCAGGACCATGGCATAAGCGAGAAAACGAACTAGAAGGGATGATGCTCTCACTTTGTTCACTTTCCGAAATGTATCTTTCTTCCGGCACAATCGCAGCCACAAACGCATTTTGCTGGGGACGTAGAAGATTATCATCGCTGACTCCGAGCTGGTACTCTCAATCGAATGTTGCCGAGAGACAGGAGACTAGCTCGAAATTTGCAGTGCACCAGGTGACTTGAGTGCAACCTTCTTCCCTCGGTGAGACGGAAAACAAGTCGCCGAATTTGAGGTGCGATCCCAGATAAGTTTCCCAGCCAACCTTACCAATGCTATCTTATCTACAACTGATAAATCGCATCTGTAAATTATTTCTCCAGCAGCCATCTTGTCAGAAATTGGTTCGTTCAAAAGTGGGAGCTTTGGAACCCTTGGTATAAAGTATTTTAGTTTCGACAAGTTTGATCGAACTAACCATACTATACGAGGTGCCCATTCCGTCCATTTATAGATTCAGTCTACCCATTCTTCCAAGTATTTTCGCGGAAGGGTGTCCCGATATCAGGTGAAGCTGGGCAATCGGAGTATAGTCGCCAGGCCGGGATTATATTCAGTGGACAAATACGGGGGGCCACAACGAACGCCAGCCAGCTGCTGCTTGGTGGCAATGACTTCAAGTTACGAGGTACGCGTTTCCAGAAACCTCATTTTGAGGGCCGGATAAATGTCAATAATGAACAAGTCGTCTACAAGAAATGCACCTGAACAGGAGCTCCTGGAAATGCTGCAATGATGTGTCTTCCCCAATAGGTGGAATGATGCTAGAATGCCACTCTGACAGTTCGAGGGAAGGTTGGGAGTACTTATTTGCAAGAGACGAGTCAAATTCTGCGGCCACTAGCGTACCATGCAAACACTACTCATCATGCACAGTCCATGGGCTGTCTAGTTCGCTGTTATCTGCTCGTGCTTTCAATTGGTACTTGTCACGAGCATAAGCAGCTCACATAATCCCGTCTCTCTGACTTGCGATACTTTTCATGGGTTATCACTGGTATTCGAAGCTGTAAAATTACACCAGTAAGGTGAGTGTACTTCCGCAATGTCCAAACCATTGAACCAACCCGGGACTTCGTCTGTGATCTTCGTTGTTGTTATCCGATTCGCCTTCATTCTTATATCTGCTGTTCCTCAGTCTCGTCAACTGCTCGTGACCAGACCGCTTATGACATTTCTCGCAGATACATTTCCAAGTGCCAAGGGATGAAGTCGTTTCGTCCCCACCGGAATCAAAGAGCGAGCACTCTTCCGTGAGTGTGTTGATCTTCCAAGTGCAGTAATGTTTACATTAAAGTCTGCCTGTGTGAGCCCACCTAGATCACTTCCGGAGCCAGAAGCCACAGTTCTAGACGTATGTGATTGCTACGAAACTTCTCAGGACCGAAAGGAACTCTACTCTGAGATTCGGATTGGCTTGCAGCTAGGTGGGTAGACTTGCGAATCGGGCCCTGGCTGGTGTGATCTTCATCGTCACTTTGTCGTTGTCCTCTTCTATCACTAGAGAGAATCTGGATTAAGAGAAAACTTGGATGTGCCGCTGAATTAGTCGAAAGCCCATGTCAGCTACATTCAAAAGACTTGGCAGGATGCCTGGGTATACGCAAGTGCTTCGAACGGAACTGAATTTGCCAAAGGTCTGCGCCAGCGACAAGGCACTTGGGAGGTCTGATGGGGTGCGAAAACAAACTATTTGAGACATATAGTCCCACCTGGGGATAACTACGAGCTCGTATCGGGTCGCCCGAGTGATATCATACCACGTAGCTTACTGGTATCACTAAGACATATTTTCATAAGTGCCAGCAGCTACCAGGATAACTTATAGGCCCGGTGGCTCCTTATCAAACACCACCATAACAGAATATCCCGTGAGGACTGATAGGAGAAGCAGTGTTCTTCCCCACCCTAGTCTATGTGTGCTTGCTAGTGAGTCATACCCTGGGGTCCATGCATAATGTTAATGATCTCAGCAAATAGTAATGAATACCGTGAAGTATGTCGGACAACCCATGGCGATGGAGCAGGCATCTAAGCCACCTGCAAAGGCTGCAATGAGACTCATTACTATGTCTAGACCAGAAACATTTTCGTATGTATTATTATGCAGAGCCTGAGATACTGGTCTGAGGGTTAGAGTCGGATGTCGACCTCTTTCTCCAGTCGCAGCGCCCCTATGCCCAACGCGTGGTACAGTACATACACGGTAGTATAACGGAGACTTCACTATTACTTCTTCCGTCTCGAACCCTAGGAGTCATGGAAAAGACTCAAGATGCTCACGAGTGCTCAACAATTACCTTCGAGTGGACACTTCGAGGACTCAAGTCCTTATTCGAGGCAAGGTAGCGATGAGCACGCTTCTAGAATGCCACTGTGCTCACAAACCTACGCACAGCAAAGGGGAATCCAAGTCGAAAGTGACGAAGTCCGTCAAATTCGGAGAAGGACAGTGGCAGGTGCGCTTGCCCCGGGTTGCCCTGTCGTGGTCGACTACAGCCTTAACGATGCTCAGATCTTGTTTTATGCGAACTCGGGAACCGAAGGTGGAGGTTTTGTTAGTTTATACCTTTCTTGTGAGGTTAGTGGCTTAAGATCCATCAATGAATGGTCATTGACCATTCTCAGCCAACGGTAGAGGAAAAGGACAAAGCTGCAGACGGAAAGTAGGCCTCCATGTCTATTATTCACCCACATTCCCTACCTCTATCAACATAGGTGGGTCCGAGAAGGCATCTTCAAGTTCAGTTTTGAATTACGGAGGTGATCCGTACGATAACTCGTGCATTTCTTTGATACTTACATGCTGTTGTTCCTCTAGCTTGGGAAAAACAGTACTATTCAACGTCAAGGAAGCACATAATCATTCGTTTTCTTCTAAGGTTTGGTCTGTCATTCGTTATACCTACCGTATTTATCCATTTTTTAGACAGCGAACTGGGGATGGTATGGCCCTGATGAAATCTGCTATCTTGGCCTCACAATTTCTTCACAGGGCCCAATTTGCCAGACGGGATCATGTCTATTATCACTCCAACCCGGTCAAGGAGTCGGATGCGTTCTTGATCATCTGTACCATCACATCCTCTCTGCAACCTCCAGTACAACCTCCAACTACACCTGCACAACTCGTCCCGAAAAGTTATCTGGAGTGCGTCGGTGCACTCCTCGATGATCCTCTCTACTCCGACGTCGAATTTGTAGTGCCAAAAAGGAGTAGACCCAGGGAGAAACGAGTCATATATGCTAATCGGAAATTGCTCCAGCGTGCTGATTACTTTCAATCCAGTAAAATGATTTACTTTCCATGTCATTAGGAGTGCTCATTATTTCTTAGTGTTCGGTTCCGGTTTTGTGGAAGCCTCTACGGATGTTAATATGAACCATCCCCCACTAGATCATGACGAAGGAGATACCGCATCAGATTCTACTTGCCTATTTCGCCAGTTTGAAGACTCGGACGACGAAGAGGATGATCTGATGTCAGATCTCCCAGATGAGCCCAGTTTTGACAGCACCATCGAACCTGTCGTTCCGGAACCTGGAATTGCCCTCTCCATGGGGGAAGCGCCCATGGACGAAGATGGTGCTATCAACCACCTTGAGGGATCAGCAAGCATAGAGGAAAATATTTTACCCTCAAATGCCACCGAAGCGAACGAACCCCGCAATGTTAGGCCCAAGCTCTCTCATCCATCTTCCCCAAGGAGCAAGGATGTTTCCCTCGTGGCGGATCCAGACTGGGTGGATCCTTTCGCTTTGCAACCGGAGACGCCACCCGTTCCGGGGCCAAAGAAGATGCGAGTCATTGTGGGCGATGTTGCTTATGCAACATATAAAGCTGTTCTTTACTATGTGCGACGTCACTAACAAAGTCTTGATTTTCGCTTATTAGTCAACCCAGATATATACAGATGTCATCGTTTTCGCTCCCCTGTCGTCGTCCTTTACGGCTGCCGCATCGTCGAGAAGATTGACAGTGACTACAGCCACAGCAACTCCATCTGACAGTCAGTCCAGTTTGAATGATGGCCCGAAAGCTCTCGCACCTGCTGACAACCCCATGTCGAGACGAGAATGGATCAGGAGGTGGCAACAAAGTCGATCGGGAAGGCCCGCACCCTGCTCTGCGAAAGCGGTATATCGTTTGGCCGACAGTAAGCATGTTGTGACGTATTCCGTGGCCCAGTCCTGAGTTCGTAGAGCTTGGTCTCCTGGAACTGAGAGAAAGGGCATACCAGGTAGGAGATGCGAGTCGAACGTTTCAGTCCCTAATTGTCTGGTCAGCACATTCAGAAGTCCCTCACTGTGGAGAACATCCCATTCGAGGTCTTCTCTCCCTTCTCTGCCACATTCGCCGAGGTGAGAAAGGTGCAAGTGAATTACTTTTTGGAACACTGGAGCGAAATTCGGGCGTCTGACACCATGCGCAACGTGTGGCGGCAAATTCGTAATGGACGACACCCCGGTTTCGAAGAAGGTCCGTGGTCGTTGTTCGACTGCAACACTCCCTGCTCACTAGCATCGTTCAGTGTGGCCCTCCATTGCTCTGCACCTGGAATTCAATCCACGCACCGGTGCATTGGTCGATGCAGAATTGCCAGAGACTTAATTGCTATTACATGATGTACACATCTAGTGGAGATATATTTGGGCCATCATACTTAGTGCCAGCGGCTTTGTATATACAGCACATTTGTTTGAAATCTTTGCGGTTCTTTTCCCCGACCGCCACGAATTCGAAGTAGAGGAGTGTCTTCTCAGTAGGAAAATTAGTAGGCACTCTGTAAAGGGGCTTGCAGGAACATCCCACGATCACTACGAATGTTGATGAATATTGAATGCTGCTATAAGTATTGCTTTTCTTTTGAATCAAACACCGCATGTACACTGTCGCCAAACGTTGAACGTTCCTTGTGCTGTTCTGATGATCTGTTCGCGACCGTCTTGTTTGCAGGTTTATCGTGAAAATACCATACTGTCGTGGAGCTCGGGCCCCGTCCTTCGTGCGATGTTCCGCGTTACACCTACGACTACCCTGGACTTTGTAGAGGGACGACTTTAGTGTGATACTCCGTCATACGGCCATAAAGTACATAGAACTGCTTAAACTCTCAGAAATTGCCTTGAAGACAGACTTAGGTTCATTGATACATGTACACATCGACTTTCACCGCTTGCTTAAAGGTGTTTTGAAACAGAATTTGAAGGGTCACAAGGACATTGGGCATGTTTTCCAGAGCAACAATAAACCGGGGACTCGGCGTGCCGAAGCCGCTACGATATATAATCAGACGAGTGTGGTTCTATCAAGGGTATGATATCAGCTCCGTAACATGTTAGATTGGTATGAGGGACATCCGTCATAAGAAACTGAAAAGACATGCACAAAAGAACCAAGTCGAGACCAAGGCTATTCAACGCTCGTGAGACTCCCGAAATCCGTCCCTGAAATGCTGCCGTTGCTATCAGAAGCATTGTCTTGGCCATCCCCTTCATCTCCGTGTTCTATCACCCATGAAGCCTTGTATCCACTGAGCTGCTGATGCTTAGGGCTTGCAATCAAATACGGACCTGGTGTCACTCCTGTCCCATGGCGTATGCAGACCCTTTGAGTGTGAACGCAATTATGATTGAGGTGACGAACCACCACTGGGAGGAGAACCGAAAGTGCGGCTCGTAACGGGTAACTGAGTTGAAGAGGGCCTTGGAGTCTGGGTTGAACGTCTTGGTGTGCTAGGGCGCAAAGTGGATTGAGTGTCGCGTTCGAGGTGACGGGTCATATCCTGGGCACGCGTGGTGGCACGTGTAGGATTAGGATGTGCGACCGTTGGTGTCGCGAGACGTGGGAGGTGACCATGACTACCCGACCTGGAACCAGGAGCTACACTTGAGGTGACATCAGCAGGAACAAAGAGTTGTTGATCCTCAAGGCCGGAGTTTTCAGGTAGTGCGCCGAGTGCTTTGCGATCGGTAGGCTGGGAAGGAATACGGTGGAGATAGCCGAATCTACACGAAGGTGAGTTCAGCTCTTGGCTTCTATGAGATGGCAAAAGGGAACACACCCGAATACACACCCAAGGAGTCCTTCCCCGCCCCAATGGCGGTTCGGGACAAGGACGACCTCTCGAAGGTTGCTGAAAGTGTAATGAGTCTCGGATGGGCGAGTCAATGTTCAGGGAGCGCACTCGAAATCATACGAATAAACATAGATCCGCAAGGGCTTATCTACGTGCTGGAATGCCGAAGGTCAGCAGATGTGCTGATTGATAGAACACACCATACAGCTTCCACGATATCATAGAAATCGTTTTCCGCGCTGAGAACACCGCCGGACCAGCCAATTATCCAGTCACCATATGGAACCAGGCCAGCACTCTCAGCAGGGCTTCCCTCCATCACTTCCAATACATGCCACACGTTGTCGGTTGCCGACTCGAATTCGCACATGCGCATGCTAAGACCGAGTAGGGACGGTTGTGGCGGGGTACCAGAGTCTTCCAGTGGAAGACTCGCCTGTTGTGCGAGCGCCCATCCACGAGATGGTAAGATGGGAACCACTGCGGGAAGAGTGGGATAAGATGTGGGGACCGCGGCTGCAAGTGAATCAGGTGACGAACCTCGCGTTCCGCGCGTCTTACTGCTCCAAACAAGGAGGTTCAAAATACATCCTTCGTGTTCCTCGACGATCCGTTCCAGTTCGGCGGCATCCAATTCTGTCCCTGCGGAAAAGGAATCTATGTCGTTGTAGCCTACGATGAAGTCAAAGAAAGGTTCAATAGATGTCTGAGAAGCTGGAGAAGACGGTGTGACTCGTAGGACGTGAAGGGCATGAGACGTTTGGGCTTGTGAACTTGTCGACTGGCCAGCACCCATTGCAACGGACGGCTCTGGTTGACCTGGTCTTCTACTACTTTACATGGGCCACGTGGTATCGTCATCCTAAATGGGCGATCCCCTGAGTCGTATCACATTGGCGACTCAATTGCTGAAACAAAAGGGATTGGCAAGTCCACATGTTAGTGTCAACTCTGAATCTGAAGAAGGAACCCGATAGTCGAATTGTCTGGGCACGACATACGGGAAGTAGCTCTGTCGAGGGCTTCAGAGTGCTAATCATACTGGGCCGCATTGCCAAAAGCACCCAGGTCAAAAAAAATGGTATTCACGAGGGAAAAAAAAAATCGAGTCAGCTGTCAATACAACCGAATATTGGCATGCACATTGGGCCGTGCAGCATCCAAGGTTCGGCCAAAGATGTTGAGAACGTTTACACATGGGCATTAGCGGTACTGAAATGTGTTTGACCTTGTTTGCAATAGTTCCCTCCTGCTCAAATTTTCATTCGCGAAGACTAAAGTGTTCAAGGCTTCACTCAGGGCGTCGAGATTCCCTGTCAAGGACCGACTACACATGCGGCATGCGGTGAGCAGAATTTGCAATCCTAGATTATGAATCGCTATTGACCGTGTGTTTTGTCTAGCTAACATATGTTACTTTGTCGCCGTATCCCCAGAGCGCATACCTCGAACTCAGCTTCTGCCAAACGACTCGTCCAAAGTCATGTCCGTGACACAACATCCCTTAACCTCGGATATAGCCATGCCAATCTCGTTACTCGTGAAAGTTTCCCGAAGGCCGCGGCACACCCATCTTCTTTCAGACCTAACAACTCGCCTCCAGATCCAAGGCCAGCTCTGTTGGAGAGTGTGCTGCGTGTATCGCGTTACTCGGTCCCAAAGACGACAGAGAAACCTAAACTCGTGGCGAAGCAAGTCGTGTCCGAGAAGACCAAGTACGGCCCCTTCGATGCCTACGCCAAATTACGCGCTCAAGATCCCACATTGTCTGCCTTTCTGCCAACAGACGTTCTTTGTCGCCTCGCCGAGGGAGCGGTCAAGCATGGATCTCAAAATATCATGGATAGTCTTGCAACAGACGTACTGGACGACCACCTCCTTCACGAACAGCAGCGCACCGAGGTAGCTATAACGCTCCTCTGCGTTCCTCGCCAATATTCTAGTCTGTTAGATAAACAGACGACACTATCCCTGCTCGCAATCATCCGTCGTCAAGGTCAATCTGTATCCTTGCCCGCGCCAGCAACGCTACACGTAATGAAGACCCTTATAGATACAACTTTCGACGGTTTTGATCAATCCTCGATGGATTTCGTCCTTGGTTCCTTCCTAAAACACCTTGCAACGCTTCAGCCACCTGTGGGAGCGAAAGCCGTTTCTTATCGTGCCCCTGAAGCCATCCTCCTTGCATATGCGCTAATCGACAAATTCGTATCGCTGAAGCGGTATCGCGAAGGCTTTGAGCTTTTCCAAAATCTTTCTGATCGAGGTCATATACCTGCCGAAGCATTCTTGGCCGAGGTCCCTTCTCCTCTCGCGCACGATTTCGCAGTAATTGTGAGATCTACGTTGGCGCGTGCCTGTCTACATTGGGACTGGCATCATCGTGGTGTGGGGTTCATTGCCTCAATCATGAAGTCCCAAGATTCCCTCAGACAGGACTTAGAACCCCTTGCGGTAGAATTGCTGCATGCCTCTCTGGAGAGATGTTCTCCCACTCAGTTCAAAGCATGTGTTTGGCTAATGTGTCGTCTCGTGGATCCACGCTGTGGTATAATCATTCCCGTTAAGACTATCCACCTCTTCTACAGTCGTGCACTGCATGTGGGCGACTGCGAGTCTGCGCGCGTCTTCTATAGTCATACTCGGTCTCATCAAGTTAAAACAACGAGAATTTATCCACCCCCCCAGGGCGCAGCGTTAACCTGGCTGATGACATACCTCGTCAGGCAAAAACACGACGTGCATCTTGCACGCTCTTTAGCCAAGCAAGCCGTGGACACGCTGGAACCTATACCCCGTTACGATCGCGGCCGTTTCATTGCCCTTGTCGCCAGCCAGGGGTTCGCGACAGAGGCGCGTACGCTTTGGGAGAGATATTCTATGGGTTGTGGGCACGAGTTTGTGGTTAGGAGTGCCGCAACAATGCTTCGAATGGTTAGTCTCTTCACTCAGCGTAACTCGTGGACAAGGGCGAGGAAGATGGCTCGAGTGCCGCGAGTGGATGCCGAACGTTCGGACTTGGATGAGAAGAAGGGGAGAGATTACAAGCGGTTCGCCGGTCGAGTTCTTGGGACTTTCCAGGAGTCAATACTGCCACTGGAAGAGGCGAACCACTTCGACTTGAGCGCGCTTGCGCGGGGATATTTTATGCTTGGAGAAATGAGCAAGGGTCTCCAACCGTTCCGGATTTTGATCGCGCGACGGGAGATACCAGACCAACATGACATCAACATTGCGCTTTCCGCGATGGCACGTCAGTCACCGAGGGCCGCATGCCACATGGTGGACCGTATGCTTGATCAAGGGTTGCGGCCAGACGGAGTCACGTTTGGCACCGTGTTGCATGAGGCGATCGTACATGGAGACACTGGGCTGGTAACAGAAATACTCGATCGGGCACGTGGAGCTGGTGTGTCGTTGTCGTCGAAGGCACTAGTGGCGCTGATCCAAGCGAGCGTAGCGGTCGGGGAAGGCACAGACGATGAGCAGCTGGAGGCTAATGTCCGGCAGGCGTGGGAAGTTGTGCGAACTACGGGGGAGAGGAGCGCTGTGCACACGCCGAATGTGGGGAAATGCTGCATCGTCGCATGCCTGCACCTGGAGGATCCGGTCATGGCATTCAACTTCTGGTCGCGTCTGATACTGGGAAAGACGGAGTGGAGGGATCCGGAGCAGAGGAGGCAGCGGCGTGCAATTGGGAACATGGTGCGGCGGCACTGCGCAGAGGGGAGACTGGACCGTGAGCGTGGAGGGGCCATGCTGCGTGTGCTGGGTGATAGGGGTGAGGTGTAGATAATTATTTTAGCGCCTAAAATAATTTGTGAAGTCGTCCACGGGATGGCATACGTGGGGAGTATTTCCGAAAGCGGTTTAACGCCGTGGTTTACCCGAGCGGGATCGCGGGATCGCTACTGCCGGATCCGTCACAGCGCCCGAAAGTAGTGTCAAAAACACACCCGCCTGCTTAATCTCGTTCGTTTTCGCCCTTTCCTCCCGCTCGTCTCCAAGCCATGCCCATTGTCCAAGCAAAAAAGGGAACTAATCTCCTCTCGGACGATGATCCCAGCCTGAAAGAGTCCTTGGCCGAAAACGGCAGGTGCAAGAAAAAGTGCGTTGCCACTCGTAGACCGAGGTTTCTCCGGCCTCCTTCATCACCTCCCTCCACTACTCCGTTCCTAACACTTCGCCGCCTCATCTCCTTGCGGCTTTTCATGTCAATCTTTCCTTTTTCTCTCGGATTGACCGCTGACTTTTCCTTTCTCACTTCCGTAGGCGGCAATCTCAGAGTGTGTTTACCCCGCATCACGTCATTCTTCTCCCTTCACACTTGGTTCACTAGGTTGTGACGCTTGCAGAGCACGCAAGGTCCGCTGTGCGAGAGAAAATCCAGACGATCTTAAACAATCTTGCAAGCACTGCATCGCACTCGGTATCCCCTGCACCTATGACTACCAGCCCAAGAAGAGAGGCCCACCCAATCTGTGCGTCTCTTCCTTCTGCGGACCATCCTATTCATCCCCTCCATAGGTACTTGCGCCGTCTGCAGGAAGCTGCTGCTGCCGCTTCTGCTGCGCAAAGTTCCCGATCAGATACCCCCGGCCCTACCTCCCCCGATGCAACATCCCCAAATTCTGCACATTGCTCCACTGCTAGTCCCACTCAGAATCGTATCTCTCCTTCCCTCCCACTATCAGCCCCATCTCCCTTCCTCGAGCCGTCCCTCACCCCAATACAAACGTCCTCTTCGATCATACCACCATCCCGCTATCCCATTGGTGCCGATTCTTTCCACTGTTCGCCTGCTAGTGCCTCGTTCAGTAGCTCGCGTGAACCATATCCAAGCTTACTTCTCACACGGAAGATTGAAGATGCTCGAGAATATACCTCCTCCGAACCCTATGGTTCATTTTCTGCCTACAACTGGTCGTACAAGCAGCATCAGCCACTGCCTATTCTCCCACCGACCGCTATTCCACCTCTTTCTTATTTCTACCGCCCCTACCGCTTAGAAGACATTGCCCCTAGGGACATCATAACTCTCATTATCACTCTCTTCTTCGATTTCGTTTTTCCACTCACACCTTGCGTTCACAAGCCCTCGTTTATGGCCGATCTGCGTTCACACAAGGAAGAACGGGACCCCTTGTTCTTTGCCTTGGTCATGTCAACGGTTGCATCTACCCTTGTGCAGGTTCCGAGATCATATCTTCCTATGGAGCGTTCAGTCGTGCGCAGGCTTGCTCAGACATGTTATGAAGCCAGCAGGCATATTACAATCGTCTCATATGACCCTCCCACATCTATGCATGTCGTCATTCGCTACTTGTAAGACCTTGCCCCCCCAGCGATACTATCTAACCGTCCTCAGTGACTGTATATACCACTTTTGCGAGGGGCATGACGCCACACAACATGCAGCCTTTGGCGAGGCCGCCCATATCGCCGTCACCCTCCGTATGCATGAAGAAGCATCCTATGAAGGATTAGACCCTATCGAATGCGAGGTTCGCCGCAGGACTTTTTGGCTGCTTTTTGGTGGTATGTAGCTGTAATACATGCTTCAAATGAGAGTAAATTTTATATCACAATGTTTAGCCGACAAATCCATGTCAATTCTGTTGGGACGACCAATCTGCCTTCGAGATGAAGACTGTACAGTCCATTTCCCTAAGGAGGTCGACGACGAATAGTGCGTACCCCCTTCGCAA
Source organism: Tylopilus orsonianus (assembly GCA_038089095.1). Lineage (NCBI taxonomy): Eukaryota > Fungi > Basidiomycota > Agaricomycetes > Boletales > Boletaceae > Tylopilus > Tylopilus orsonianus. The sequence continues at coordinate 3,391 of JBBPKE010000240.1, read as the reverse complement.
AGTGATCCTTGGCTAAGCACCGCACTGTCCCTCCAGCATTACACCCAGTGCATATTTGCCGCAACCACATGGAAAGACAGCCATTGTGTCCGGCCTAAATTATATATCTAGAATATTTGCCCTACTTGGAGAAATATTGGTCCGCATCCGAGTAGATAAGCGATCACCCCCCCAGGGGCAGTTTGCGACAGCCCGTCTCGAGGAAGTCCAGTCATTACATTCACGTATCCTAGGAGCCCTGATGCATGCACCGGAACCATTGCGCTTGAAGCAGGCCCACCAACATGATCACCTTCCTGCTGAATATGGTGGGGCTGGCTTTAGGCAGGCGACCTTTGCCGAAGTGAAAGACTTCTTCGATAACCCCAAAGCGTCTCGGGCAAATGCGTTGAACCCTTTCCTAGTCATGCAGGCGAACCTTTACGTGACCCAGGTATATCCCTTTTCGGCCCTAATTTCGTTTTGTGTTTGGTTACTTGTCGTCCCCTATTAGCAACTCGTCCGGTTTGTCATCGAACAATACCGTGATGAACTCGTGACGTCTTTACAAGGTAGTATCGACGAGCATCAGGTCGCGGAAGACAGAGAAGCCGTAGCAAGTGATCTCCTCAATATCTTACACAGGTGATATTTATGCTTCCCGGGATGTTTAATGCTGAAAACATTCCTAGTATACCGATACAGTCGATAGCTACTAATGGACCCTCATTAGTGGGGTTATTTCAACCGAGCGCTCTTCAGTAGCTGATATTTAATAGGTCCACAAAGTACGGTTTGTCGCCTCCACGTTGCTCGATGCGGTCCGCAAAGCGGAGATCGCCCCTGCATCCGCTGCGCGTGCGCATGCATTCCTTTGTTAGTGTCCCCTCCGCTATCCTATCCATTCTATCTCGCCAATCACGATTTCAGGGGATTTCCTCTCAATTCTATCTGAGATCGAGCGGAATTATCTGTGTGTTTCTTCATCAACTCTATCTGGTGGAGCTTACCCTCGATAGCTTGGATGATGACCGGGATGGCACGTCGAGTGCGGAAGCGATACCTATGGTCTGACAGCTTCATGCCACACACATTGTCGCAATCTTGCGGTTTTTTTCCGTCCTTGTGCCCTATTGGCTTTGCGAAATCCCAATGTCGTGGCGTGCTACCACGCGTTCACATCATATCCATATTGATTATTCGTTGTAGCAACTATATGTGTATATCTTGGTAACAACCAGAGTTGCATGCACCAAACGGCATGTGCTCAGAGTCATGAGGTTGTCAGTCGAGCTGGCTTGATTCGGTTTGGTCACGTGTCTCTATCCCATTAGGGAAGCATCGCAGTGCGCTTGTCCTAGTTGGCAGCACATGTCGACAGACTACGAAGATAGCACAGAGGTAAATCCTGTCCAGATCACAGAAGGTGAGCTCATACTAGACTGCAACGACTCGTGTTCTGAGCATGAGCACGTTCCCGTCCATTTCTTTGGCTGTGTTCGTTATCTGTAGACGAAGCCGCCGTCTATGATCGACAAATACGCCTATGGGGTCTTGAAGCTCAGCAGCGGTGAGTTTAAATTTTCGTCCATGCGTGGAGACTAATCATAGGGCGGCATAGCATGCGAAATGCAACTATTCTAGTCATCCGATTGCGGGGCACCGCAACTGAGGCCATCAAGAACATTGTCCTTGCAGGAATTGGGAAACTTGTACTTGTTGACACGGACGACGTCATGCATGAGGACTTGGGGACAGGTTTTTTCTTCCGGGATGATGATGTCGGGAAAAGGGTACGCTCATCATGATTATTCTTTCCGTAAGTGGCCTTGTGGCGCTTCAATGGACTGATGGAATTATTCTTCTACAGAAAGTAGATGCTGCCAAGACCCGAATAGAGAGTCTAAATCCGCTCGTTACTGTCCAGGCATTGAGCCACGACGTACTGCGAGAACGGGAGTCACTTGATGCGCTTGTGAGGGGTGTCGACCTTGTCTGTGTGACTGATTGGGATCGTGAAGGACTGGTGAGACACGTCGTGCACTCATAATCCCATGTTGATTGGCCGCAACCTTCAAGATTCGTATAAACGAGGTTTGCCGACGCTTCGGCAAGCCGTTTTACGCCGGTGGTACTTTTGGTTTAATGGGCTACATTTTCTGTGACCTCCTCAAGCATGATTACATTTCCCCGTGGGTACACCTCGGCTTTCGCTCTCAAGTTAAATTTGTCTCTTATCGTTTATAGCGATCGAACTGCTCCAAGTGACGCACCTCGCAATTTGAAAGCCAGTACAGTGTACTCACCTTTGCATATGGCATTGCGCCACCGATGGACTGCTTTGACGAAGAGACAAACGAAAGAGCTAAACCCAGCCGGTTTACATGCAATACTGGGTGTGTTAAATCGGACATTATTCCCACCACAGGCTGACACATGGTGGATGATGCAGCCGTCTGGGAATACCAGTACGCCTACGCTGGGAAGCTTCCAGACAACTTGGAGGAGGCACCGCGGCTCCTTTCGATTGCCAATTCACTGTTGGCAGCATCCGATGTTAACAAACAAGTGCTTAATACCATGCCACGGGAGTTGATCGAGTGAGTGCTATGGCATGGATTGGGACACTGGTGCTGACGCGTCCTTTGCAGGGCTCTGTCCACGGGGGCATCTCATGAATTTTTGCCGGTGTGCGCTGTGGTTGGTGGGATGCTGGCTCAGGATGTATTGAAAGCACTGGCTGCACGGGAGGCGCCGATAGCCAACTTTTTTGTGTTTGATGGAACGAGCGGTGGGGGAACGGTCTGTCGGATGAACATATAGCGTATTACACGAGCCATTGCTCGAAGGAATGTTTTTTAAGTGTTGGTGGTTCCCATATGGCAATCGTGAGAGTGACGCGGTCTCAGTCCGAGTTTGGGTACGGTAGCCACGTTCGGCGCAGTAGCAGCGCTTTGAGTTCCCGTGCTTTGCCCGCTCCTTTCGCCTCAACGTCCATGCAGCGCAAGCCAACACAGAGCGCGCAGGAGTACTACGCAGTCCCACAAAGCCCTCAACCGGTAGCCATGCTGGGCTCACAGTCAGCCCCCAGACCGCCCGCACGCTCGTCCTCAGTCAGCAGTCAGTTTCAGCATGGCAGGGGGGCTCTCGCTCAAGGCGTCGCTACTGGCGCGATTGGCGGTAGCTATGGCCCATATTCGGTCCGTGGCGTTTTGTCCCTTTCACCGAGTTCCTCTGATCTTCCCCTAGTACAATCCGTCGACTGCCCGAGACACCACTTTTCAGCACTCCCGGTTCAGTACTGCACCGTCAGAAGTCTCCTCTTTCACCGGTGGAGAGAAAATGGCCCACGCACCCACGGCAAATTCCTCCTCGGTACCCCCGTTCATGTGGGATACGAAGGACCCGGATC
>JBBPKE010000239.1:0-28163 GCA_038089095.1 Tylopilus orsonianus | reverse complement strand
ACGAGATCGCCTCTGCGCTGCGCGAATGGCACAGTCTCATGTTCCAGTACCTCGCTCGCCGGCAGTATGCCCTCTTTCACACTGTCAAGTCCCACATCGAGGCCCTCCATCTTGGCCGTAGGCAGCTGCTCGCCCACACCCTCAGTGCCGAGGAGACCGTCGCACTCAGGCGAGACTGCGTCGCGAGGCTCGTCGCCGGCAACGTCGTCCAGGATCTCGACATCATTGTCAGGCACCCCACCTGGGGCTCCCTCGTCGCCGTCGACGTCGAGGGCGAAGTCGACCCACGCACCTGGGTCAGTGCTGTCAGAATGTACGCCATGCAGACCGCGCTCGCGTACGTGAGCGTGCCCCCAGACCACCTCAGGTACCCGCCCACGGAGTGCTACACTCCTTCAGCCCCCATCCCGACCCCTGCCCATTCTGCCTTTCCCGACGTCACCCGCCCTCGCAACTCGTCCCGTCTCGTCGGCTCCCTCGGCTCCTCCACGTCCCTCGGCAGCAGCAACCCCAAACCGTCTCCGGCCAAATTTTACCACATATTCCTCGACCTCCGTGCTTTCGTCGCCTCCTTTTGTGCACCGGGCGAAGTAGCGGAGCTCTTCTTCTCCATCTACAAACACTCGGACAGCCCCCGGTTCGTGACCGAAGAATTCTGCGTCGTGATAAACCATAATGGTGTTCTTGCCCGCGAAGGGGGTTTGACTATCCGTGCCCGCACCCTCTTCATCGATATCGCGCAGAGCGACGCACAGGACACACTGTTTCTCGTGTGCCGCATCGTCCGCAACGGGGCCATGAAGATGGCTTCCAGCATCAGCTCCGGCGTGCCTAGCGCAGAAGGTGCCAGACGAAGACCATCCGAGTCGTCCATCTCCCTTGGCGACGCGCCAGGCATGGTCCGTACTTCCTCTACGTCCCTTAACCAGGCATTCGTCGAGACCCCCAACTACCGTCGTCCGTTTGGCTGCGCGGTGCTCGAGCTGACGCAGCTGAGCAAGATGGTCACGGAAGGGTCCGACGTGTCCCCTATGCGCGAACACACGATGCCCATCCATGTTCCGGTCAACGAGGCGCTGTTCTCGATGCTGCATCAAGACATCATCGCAAAGAACGAAAAAGAGTATGAAAGGTCTCCAAGGTACCCACCTCTTTCTCCTGGCACGTTTCGGCGACTGACGACGTTGCAGGGCTGAGATGCTGGCCGTGTCCGTCAAGGTTTTCCACGGAGATGCCTCCACGATCATTCGAGAGAACATGTCTCTTCTTCAGGATGTCCCACTCACCCTCCGCCTTGGCTTCCCTGACGTTGTATTCCCGGGTGACATTCGCAATGAACTCTACATCAAGCTGTGGTCTGGAGAGTTCCCTACCTCCCACACGCAGTCTGCGCGCCTCAGCATGGTCAACTTTGCTCGTCCCGGGCCCTCTGCTCAGAACGTTGAAGTCACTATGCAGGTCCGGGACGCCTCTGGCTCCGCAGTGGAGAATGCCATCTCTCTTGGATCCGGCGAACCGCCCGTGACACAGTTTCACTCGCTGGTGTTTGCCCGCAACAATCAGCCGACGTATGGTGAGCTCATCAAGCTTCAGCTGCCTCTCCGCGATGTGCCCGACTGGCACCTATTTTTCACGTTCAGGAACAGAGCAGGGAATCGTGCCCTGGGCCCGGAGCGCCCGTTTGCCTTTGCATTTCTGCCACTGTTCCCTGACCAGGGGGCATTCCTGCAAGATGGTGGCCATACCCTCGTACTATACAAGGCGGACAGGCTGGGCCAGATCACACCCGAGATGTATCTGTCCTCTGCACCTTGTATTTTACCTGGGCAGCGTCCGGATCAAGTGACCGTCTCTCCAGATCTCCAGAGGCTCGCGCCTCTCCTTCGTGACACTCTCATCATTCGATCTTCTTTGTGTTCCACTAAATTTACCCAGAACCCCGTGCTGCTCAGTCTTCTCAAGTGGGAGGGGATACCAGACAAGGAACTTCTCTCCACCGTGCTCAGCAAGTTCACCTTTGTTGGTGAGGGCGAAATCGTCAAGTTCTTACGCGACATCTTTGATTCGCTGTTTGGCATCCTCGTCTCCCAAACAAACCAGTCTGGGGAAATGGACCATCTCGTGTTCAATGCGCTTGTGACGGTACTTGGGATTGTCCAAGATAGAAGGTTTAGCAACTTTCAGCCTGTTTTAGACGTGTACATTGAACAACACTTCAATTGTCCCGCCGCGTCTTCTCATATGCTCAAATCGATGGATAGGCTGTTGAGGAACCCCACAGGCACAGACACAGCGTCTCCTCTCAGAGCGGCACTCAAAGTATGGCATTATATTTTCAAGTTCATCACGCGCGCACGAGAGCTGCAAAAGGCGACAGAACTTGGGATGTCGGGTGGTGCGACGGCCGAGCATCTCGAAGCGACGTTCAAGAAAGAGGTCCGGATGCACCTGACAGAAGTCAATCGCATGATGGCGACGACATCCCCACCGTCAATCATTGGCACGCAGACGATCGCCTTGCAGCACTTTACGTCCATCTTGCCCGAAGTTGCCAAGATACTTCCGACTATCGAGCTCGTCACCGTCGCCACCAACTTTGCTAATGCGATATCCAACGCCAAAGGGAAAATTATCATCTGGCGGCTGATCACGTACTTGCAGATTGTCAAAGGCTTCTTGTTCGACGACCCGCAAGCACGGACGCTGCTCGTTCAGGCTGTCGTGCTTTGGATCAAGCCCTACTTTGGTCGTTACGACGAGTTCACGCAGGCGCAGCCCGGGGACTCGGACAGCGTCAAGGATGCGTCGCGTGTCAGTTGGATGGAGTCGGTGCGGTTGTGTGTGACCATTCTTGCCGTGATGTTGGATAAGCTGCAGCAGCAATTGGTTTCTTCGACGGTGCTCGCAGATCGCATCTTGTTCAGACAGGAACAAGACAATGTGGAATATCTGCTCATGCTTTTGCCGAGGTAAGCCTGGTTGCCCGTACGAACGTCCTCTCTGACTGACCGTGTTCTTGACAGGCTTTTAGATTCGTACAGAGAGCTACAGAGTCCTGCCAATCATCGTGCTATCGAGCGTACAAGGACACCTACGACCAGCACCGCTGCAGTGCCTGTCACATTCCCCGAGTCATATCCATTCTCTCTCATGACATCACTGCCCAACCAGCCTCGATACTCGACTAGCGCGCCAAACGTTGCCGAAGAACACAACATCTTCAACCCCGGTCTGGGAGAGACTGCCATCGTCTTCCTGGCGCTCATTCTCTCCGCACCCACCAAGCATATATACAACTTTTTGGAATCGAGCTACGACATTGAGGGCAAGGACAATTTTGCCGCATTGTTGATGCAGTTCTTCAAGGTCGCGTCGTCGATCCTTGACAATGACGCCTGGCCAAACACGTGGCTGAACGTGAACATTTTAGCGCACAAGGTCTTGATCAAAATGATGGACCCCGTTGCGACACTCTTGAAGAGCATCTTTGTCCCCCCGCCGTCGGCCGCGCAGCAATTCAAGTCTGACCTGTGGCGCGATGCGTTCCACATGTTGTTCAAGCTTCTCTCGTCGGATCAACTCGTCATCGAGGATTTTACTGCGCAGGTGCGTGCCCGCGAATTCCTGCTCGATGATCTGCTCATATTGATGTAGAAACGTCGTTCTGTCTGGCGGCTTGGGGGTGATATCCGTGGTGAAGGTGCCGACATCTTGTCACGTCTATGGGATGCTCTGTCGTGGCCTGAGGCACCCGAGACAGAAAGGCCACTAGGGGTGAGCGCTTGTCCACGCTGCTAAATTCCGTTGCTCATGTTTTCTAGGGTTATCGACCTGTGCTTAACCCTCTGATTGGCCAAATCGTCAATCTCTGCCTCAGTCATCACGACTCGTTACGCAACAACGCCGTTAGCATCTTGTTTGGAATGATCATCTCGGAACACCATCAGTTCGGCCACTTTGAACAAATCGAGAACGAGTTGGTGAAGAAATTGGATTCGTTGTTCATGTCCCAGTCCAAGGGCGACGACATTTCGCGCGCTTTTTTTATTGCACATTTGAGGCAGCTGTTCGAGAAAACTACCGAGGTAGACGACCCGCTGCGGGAGCGCGTGTCAACGTTTTTGGACTGCGTCGACGCGTTCCTGAAACTGTTACTGAGTCTACGAAGTCTACCAGAGGGTGAAGAGTTTGCCGACGACCGGGTTATTGCTACAGTACGCCCCTCGCAGAGTATTAGAAATGAGGTGCTGATGCCTCCGGCAGCTAAGGTTGATGAACTTTATCCGGGAGATTGGCCGAGAGGAAATGTACATCAAATACGTGCATCAGCTCGTCAACGTACGTACAAACACTGTTTCGGTACCATGGTGCTAATCGCCTGTTAGGCCCACCTGCAATCGCAAAACTATGTGGAAGCTGCGCTTACGCTCAAGTTGCACTCTGACCTCCACGAATGGGACCTATACTCGTTCGTTCCTCCCATGGAGGATCTTGGATTACCTCGACAATCGCAGTTCCACCGCAAAGAAACGCTTTGCCTCTTGATTCTTGATTATCTCGGTGGGTCCCATCACTCTCGAGACGACTCGGACGTTGATCGTCGAACCACGGCAGGCAAGGGAAAAGCATACGAAAGCGCGATCGACATATGCAAAGAACTAGCGAAACAGCATGCCGAAGTTACATTCAACTAGTACGACTGGCGATTTCGTTTGGTTTTTCTTGGTGATGCTAAGTTGGCACGTGCACAGTACCCGTTTGGCAGAGATCCTCAGACATCAAGCGACCTTGTTGGAACACATCATTACTGATCAACGTTACTATCCGGACTATTTCCGCGTGGCGTTCTTTGGCGAGTTTCCAGATGCGATCCGTGGCAAACAATTCATCGTACGTTTGTATGCACCACCGTCACTTGCGTTACTGATGAGACTCCCGTCATCCAGTATCGAGGCTATGAGTGGGAAAAGTATGGCACATTCTGCGAACGAATGCTCAACAAACACCCGGGATCCCAGTTGTTGAAGACACCTGGCGATCCCCCTGTGGACGTTCGGTTCGGAACCGATCAATACATCCAAGTGATCCCTGTGATACCGGAACCGAACCGGACGCTACCGATCTTCACATGCCCTGACGTACCTCCGGCTATACGAAGCTATTACGAACACAGGCGAGTGGTTTGTCCATCTACTGGTGATTTTATTTTGAGCCTTTTGAAAATAGCTCGGTCAATGTATTCAGCAATACTCGTCCCATCACCAAAACCGATCGGGACGGTAACGAGGAAGTATGGCTCGAAAAGACGTGCTACACGACCGAGCAGGCGTTCCCCACCGTCCTCCGCCGATCAGACATCACGGAGTGGGAATTGGTGGAGATTTCGCCGGTGGACCACGCATACAACGAAGTGGAACAAAAAACGCGGGAGCTCGACTCCTTGCATCTCCGATACTCGGCTCTTGCCAAGACCGCCCAGATATTCTCCACCAATGCCTTGTCTATGACGCTGAACGGTGCCGCGGACCCGTCTGCGGACACCATTCCTGCATATCGAGAAGCATTCTTCCATCCTACCTATCTCACTCGACATCCAGACAGGGAGGAGCAAGTTGAGCGACTACGCACGGCGATCGACGACCACGTGAGTTTCTCCCAAACGACGAGAGAAATGGACTGACCGCCCTTTGTCAGGTTCGCGTCATTGACAGCTGCCTCAAGCTACACGGGCAAATCTGCTCACCCGAGATGTTCCGCTTCCACCAAACATTGGAAGAACTCTTTCGAAAAAGCTTTCCCGAGGAGATTGGACGTATAGGCGCACAAGGCGGGTTCGAAGAGGTCTCGGTGCAGTCATATGCACGCGTCAACGACCAGTCGTCTCTTCAGGAGGATGCGTCCTTGCAACGATCCTTGTCGTCGAGCGGTCAATCAAGCTTACCGGCGCTCGCTGTGAATGCGACCGTCCCATCTCAGCCCGTGTCGCCCTTCACACCCTCCACCATCGGGTCGGAGGTGATAATGTCAGCGAAGCGGACACCGCTACAGCTGCATGCAGCCCATGTTGCGCGACACGGGATCAACGGCGTGTCGATGGGATGGCGTCAGGACGGGATGGGGAGCGAAGTGGGGTCGCCTCGCAATTCATTGATCACTGTCGGAAATGCGCCATCCGTGACCGGTCCGGCGGGCGGGTCGATCGTCACATCGACCGTCGGCAGCATTAAGGGGCGGTTCTCCCGTTTTGGAAGCCTCAAGTCGGGGCGCAGGTAAATATTTGACGAGGATCGTCGACGGACTTGTGGCCATTGTTATCACTTCGCTTGCCATCCTTTTCTTTTTTTCATTCTTTTTCTTCAGAGCGCCCGTCTACCTTGGCCTGAAATCGGTGTAATTCTTGTTTTATCCATACCCTCGAGGAAACATTCAAATATACCCAATTCAAGTTACACGATATGAAAATAAAATAGACGAAAGCGGGAGCAGTCCTTGAGCATAGTGTACACACAGAAGCATGAGACAGCCAAGACTGGACGGAGATATCGATACAGCAAGAGAGGCGCAAGTGAAATGACAAGTGAGACGGCGACCCAAAGCGCTTACGCGTGCTGACTCGCCAGCACCGCACCCGCATTGTGCTCTCGCAACGCCTGAAAGTCGAACGCGTCGTACGTGTTCATGGATGGGTACGAGGCCGGCGCGTACGGGGTGTCGATTGACGCCGTGGCATCCGCTGGGTCATACCCATACGCCGGTGCGGGCGGAAAGATGGACGCTTGTGGCGACACGAGCAGGACATCGCTACTGGACGGTGCCGCCCACCCGTGTGGATGGACCGCGTCGGCGGCAAACGACGCAGCATCATGCGGCAGGATAGCCGGCGGCTCAGTAGTGTACATGGGCGACGGCAGAGGACCCGGCGCGGGGCCAAAGCTATAAGCGCCGACCATGTCAGGCTCGGAATAGTACCGCTGCATGAGCTCCGGGTCGAGATAGATAGACTGGAGCTGGTCTTCCTGCAGTGACGGACGATGGTGCATCTCTGGCGACGAATCTGGGGTGCACTCGGGCGGGAAAACGACGGGGGAGACGTGCGAGAGGTAAAAGGCGTCCAATTGTGGTTCCTGTGGCAGCTGGGAGGAGTTGTCGCCGTAAGTGGCGCCGCTCGAAGACGGGGTGAACATCTCTGGGGGAAACGTTGGGCTGAACGTCGGGGAGGGAATGTCGTCCTTGGGCGACCGAGAGGTAGGGGAGCCATAGAGCGACTAGATTGAAGTGGCACATTGGTAACAATGGTCAGAACGACGCCACTTGACTACTCACGTATTTCGAAAGAATCTTGTCGAGCGCATGGGGCAAGAGCTTCCAGTCAAACACCTTGACGTCCTTCTCAATCTTGCGCGGTTTTGGGTCCGGAAAATCCATGATGCGCTGGAAGAAAGACTCGAACCCAGGTCGGGCCTTGGATACGGTGGTTGGACGAAGGCCTTCTAGATTTCTTCGAATACGGTTTTTCTCGTCCACTTCAAAATCGGCGTCTACGAGCCGCTGAAGCAGGTGTATGATATCCACAGAGGTTACGCAGCAAGAGTCTGTCTCTTCGCGATAGATGCATGAAATAACGATGTCGTCGGCGTTATACTCGGCTTGCGAGATCCGTTCAGCGGAGACGATGAGTTTGTTGCCGTCCTGCAAGCGACGGAAACGAACGAGCCTACGACCTGCATGCAACTCGGACTCTTCCCAATCAAAGCAGAAATTGTCCAGGGGAGTGGTGATGTCGAGGATAACGGTTTGAGTAGGGTCATCCTGCTCCAAGCCCACCTGCCGTGATGCACGCCGCAGCGCTGGGGTAACAGGTTGTGTATTGTGGCGCGAACCCTGTGTGGGCCCATACTCTGAATCAGACGACGAAGGCGTTTGTGGTTGACTGTAAGGACTGCGACGCTTGAAGGGACGGTCCGCCCCTTCACTAGAAACGATCCGCAGACTGGGCCGGCGAGGTGGGTGACTGATTGTAGGCGACGTTGGGGCAATATACTTGGGCGAGACGGGCGGGACCGTCATCTTTCCACCATCTTTCGACGGCATGTGAGCCACGGGCCGACGACGAACACCATATAGTGCACCCACCGACATCACGATAGACGAAATCGCCAAAGGTGACGGAATCGACGACTTGGTTTTCATTGTCGACGGCCTGGATAGTGAGAGGGACCCTGGCAGAGTGTGTTTTTTGCCTCGAGAAGGGGGGTGCACAACCCTTGAGCTGCCAACGGCCACACCCCGGAGAGTCTATCTCGTAGACCTGTGTGCTCACGGCACGACACCCGACGACAAGACGGACTTGTATACCGACGGTCAGATCGGCCTTGCAGCTAAAATTGACGGAGATTGGGGTGCCTTCCTCGCCCTCTCCTGGTACGTAACTCATAACCCAAAGCAAGTCGACGCTCGAGCAGGCGAGGCGAGTAAGGCGGCCGGACGGGTCGCTGGCATTCAAGATCTGACCGGCAGTGGTCAGGGAGCCAGGGACGCGGCCAGGTGCGCAAACGTTGGGGTGATGTGGAGATGTCAGCAAGGACATGCTGGGCAGGTGGTGAGACTGAAGAGACACGCTGGCGCACCGACAGCGGGAATGATATGAGAGGAAAATAGACGAGATTTAAATTGGGCCGGGAGGGAGGGGTATTTGAAGCGTTGTGTCGATCACGGAGAGCGGGGTACGAAAATGGTTAATTTGGATGGGTGACAGGGAGGAGCCGTGCCTGCTCAGGCTGTTCTCGGGATGCGCTGAAATGTCAATGTGACAGCATGGTGGTGTGCAATGCTTAGCGGCGGTGGACAATGGAGAAAATGGCCTATGGAAAAAGCGGGGATGAGGGCATGTCAGGTGGCAAGAACTATGCCATATAGAATGAATAATGGAGCAGAGGAGCGTACCCGCACAATGTGCTTTGTGATTGCTGTTTTTGATGGAACAAGAGCACCGGATTCGGATGGGAGGTCGATCGGTGTGATCTCGGAACACAATCTTGCCGTTCCTTGATCTCGCCCAGATGCATGATAAACCCGAGCGAAAAAAAAAGCACAACGTTAGCCTTAGTCAATCCGCTCCTCTCGGTTGCTCGTAACGACGATGATCGGAGGATGGGAGATCGGCGGGCGGTTACCGGCTAGCGACATGACTCAGGACGCTGACATTGCGGAGTGCCAGGGGACAAGTCTGGGCCCGCACAAAACGAGCCTCTCGAGAAATTTCTCTTCCACCGAAACGTCATTAGGAACCCCCACGCCGAGATCAAACAAGACGTGAATCCTCGTAGCCTCTTCCACGTGCTACCGGCCCCTCCTTTCCCGATCGGATTAGTTTTTTCCATCGGCAACTCTGGCGCCGACACAAGCGGCCGCCGTCACACCTGCACAAAACAAAGAGGGGCCAAATGACCCCGAACAGAATGCAGACAAGCCGCGGCCCATCACAATTCACAGACCCTCAATGGTACAGACAGGTGGCGTGACGTGGCTCCCAATGCCCGCTTGCATGATCCGCACCCTCTCCCCTTCCCGTCACCGGCGACGGGTGCGCAGACGCGCCTGGGCTCTCTGCATCGGCAGTGGATTTAGTATTGGGTGCACCCTCCGACGGTGGTTCGGTTTCCTTCGGCATCCAAATTCTTGCGACAGGGGGGATATGTCCCTCTGCTGACAGCACCCGCTGACAGCTCGTACAACGGTCCACAAACAATCCTCGGTAAGAGACAAGGACGTTCTACCGGATCAAGATTAGCCAACGTGATGCCAGGACCCCGATTGCTTAGATTCCCCACCATTAGGACTTGAACAGGTACGCGAGGATGCGACAGTATCATCATCGCAAGATGTTGGGTCAGCCCTTGAAAGGCTAAATAATCCGACTGTTCGTGAGGTAGCCTCTACTTACATATCGGGCAATCGTCAGCGTTATGTGCTAAGAGAAACGGACGCCAAGGCATACCTTTTCTCTCGGACCAAATGCAGCGACACTTTCCACGATAAGTGGGTCTTCTATATTTGTGAATGCGAGCGATATGTATGCAGTGAGCACATCCGGTATTGTAAAGCGGAGCACTACAGGGCTAGTGAGGCTTCCGGCGTGTGGTTTCCAAGCACCACTATTGGCGCTGCCAGATGATGTTGCCTTCAGCTCGTCCCGCATTGCCCTTGTCCGTGACCAAATCACCAGCTTGCACTTGTGCAACGCAGTCTCCCTTTCCGCAGCGGTCGACGATTTCAGATCGGCCATATTTCCCCGGTTAAACTCGCGCACAAACTCGAATAGAGATTCGGCCCGCAATGCGGGGATATCGTCCTCAGGAGACGCGAAAAGTGACAAAGAACGCGGTGGCGAGGGTACGTAGGGCAATGGAGAGCCAACCGGCGAATGTGGTCGTCTGCGGGATTATGCCAATCTCCCACTTGCCTCAAGCCAAGTGTGAGCACTACTTACTTTCGTTTCCGATTTTCTCTCAAAAAGGACAGACCGAGTTCGCTTCGATCAGCATCCTCGCTGACGCGCGCCGCTCGCAATGCTGCCTGCACCGTGTCGGAGCACAACAGGTCCAAAAAATCCTTCAGCGCGCGAAAGTCATGAGCAGGGGTGGAGTTAAACGTGACTGCGAATTCCCGATCAATTGCTGGGTCAAACGGGGGAGGGAAATCGGCCAACGGCGAAGATGAGGGGGGTCTGAGGAGCATGGTGGGCACATGTCGAAGGGTCTGTAGGCGAGTGTGTACGTCTGTGAGCGTCTGAATGCGGTCCTGGAGATTTGGTGTGGGCACGGGAGTGTTTGGTGTTGCGTCTGCCATGGGCTAGATTCTGGTGGCGAGCGAGTAACCGCAAAGGGTGGCCGTGCAAACGACCCTGCAGGACGCGATTACGGCCGCAGTGCCAAACTTGGACATGACGACGGCGGCGTCGCACATTTGCAAATCTAGCTAACCATTGACAGAGTCTCCGGCGTGGCGTCCAGCCGTGCTGTATGGATTGCGGTCTGCGTATCTATAATAACCCCAAGTGGGCTACTCCGCAATCAGGGTTTTTGCAAGCCGCCACTCCATCAGCTCTGGTGCATGCGTTCTTGCCAACTGCCGCGATGGCACCGTATCTGATCGTGGGTTTCTCCGTGAAAGTTTTCTCTTCTTAGACTAGCATCATTCGCTTCGTTCCTGGTCGTTCGCCCATGGGGACCCTACCCCTGACAAGCTTGATGCAGTTCGCCTTGCACACAGATGGGCATACTCGAGCTCAATTCCAACAGATTTCAGCATCCATGTCAATCAGATCGGACATTATCACCCTTTCCCCCATATCCCCGGAAGGCTCGTGTCTACTTCCAGGTTATTTGGTGCGACGTAAACATGGACCAACCGACACCGCCGATAACCGTTATCTTGACCTCATCTTGATCAATACAGGGTAAGGAGTGGTAATGGCTAGCAATTAGTTTTTAACCCACGCACCCTGGACGACCTCACGCCACCGTTACATATCCAAGGCTGTAATACTGCATTCCTTTCACCCATTATGATACAACTTGACCTGTATCGTTCCTTGGACCCACAATATGACTACTGCATCGTGCGCGAACCCTTGTATGGTTATTTATGGTTGGTGAGACATGTCAGAGAAAACCGGGAAAGATCATTAGCATCTAGCATCTGTATACATTCAGCCACTGATAACACATGTAAGCTAGATGTTCGCTGCATAAGGACCTTCTGCCGGAACTCAACCTTTCAGTCGGTTGCCGCGAGATAGCGATCCGATCTCTTGCATACTTGAGCGGCATACACCGATGCTCTTGCGCGGCTAGGATCGCTTTACGGATCCCGTCGCCGCCCGCACACACTTTACTTGAAGTGTAAGTCAGCCTTACCACAAAAAAATTTCATCAGAGGTAACGGTTCATGTATCCGTGATTTTGATATGCCATTCGGAGATCTCGGATCTGTAAGTGCGTCTTCTCCTCTGCACCACGAACATCAAGGGCCTAGACGTTGTTTTAGCCTTATTCTAGACATTGCCCGGTAGGCATCCGTACCGGAAAAAAAAAATGGAGAACTCGACACTCCGCAACTGTTCAAATGCCCCATAGTCCATCTTGGACTCTAGCTCGGCACGCGTCACTATCATATGGTCATCAACCTGAATGGATCCTGGTGGGATTACGAACCTTGACAGTGCTTTTGACGGCTTCGACCTGTTCGCACGCCCACCGGCACCCTCGGGTCCATGGGGTAGTATTTTTCTGCAAGAATGCCGGTCTGCTTGCATCCCAGAAAAGCCATGACAGTTTGAATGCGTGTAGCTAATCTTGTCCGCCTTTCGTGCGCTGCCTATAGGTATGACATAAATTTGATCTGTATGCATTAGCGAGATTATCACGACTGCGCGTGTACACGCTGCCCGTAGGCTTTCTATTGGTGGTCCAAGTCAGGTGCACATAAGGTTCCAGGAGCCACCTGTATGGGAGAGGAAAAGATCTAGCCGAAAACCAAACAGCCCACATTACCAGACGTAAACGCTTTGAGTAAAGAGACGGTGTCGTGGTCACAACGCGCTTGGCCTCTTCTGAGTCTGAAAGTTTCTTCAGGGCATCCATCCTTGGCTGAAAATAACGACACCACTGGCACCGTCTGGAAGGAGTGCATTCCCGGCTTGTTTATACGATAACAAATACACTGACATCTTGCCGTTCGGAGATCCCAAACCAAATCACGAACAAGGAACAAGTGCTGATATCAAGTAATTTGTTTCGAGTTAGTTGCGGTACCAGCGCCGCTGGGGCAGAATTCCAAGAACGGAAAAGTCCAGCGAGCTGTGAAACGTACTCAAATGATTTCTATTCAACGTATTGGGATCCCACGTATAAATCGTGCCAAAAGACGAAAAAAAGAATGCTTAATATATACTGGCATGATTCAACACAGCAAAACTCGACGCTAGTCTAAAGTGATAAATGTGCTCACGAGGCCACACTAGCACTGATGGATCGTGATGCATGATGCATGATGTGTTTCAAAGAGCCAGAAACACGCAGTTCAGACTACGCCACCAAAGATAGTGCGCGTCTTTCGGATCCCGGTATGCAGTTGAGAGCCCTGCATTACATTTTGTCGGCTCCTGGAACACTCCCATGGCCAACTGCGCCGCATCAATGGTGTGCGCTATTACTCCGTTAGTAGAAGCTGCACACTCACCCCAATGGTGCATCATTGGATTTATTTTTCAAGTCCGAGGGCGATTAAAACGGTTTCTTTTCCTTTACCTGCCTCATAGTTACCGCTTCCGAGCCATAAGGCAATGTCAGTGGATTCCCCATTTGACTCTCACCGAGCGGCCCTGCCAGGATACTATCACGGAAGTTTGAAATCGCAGTTGCCTGAGCCCCTGATCGGTGAGCTCCCGCATAAACTTTCGGAATTCCCCGTCGGGTGGAGAAGCGCCCGAAGCAACAAGGGTCGTGGAAAGAAGAATGAACGCCAGAAGCAATGACGGGCTCTCTCGTGTGGTCCGCGAGCTCCGATGGAGCCAGTGGACCACATTTACTAAGGGCGTTTACGGTTACTGTATCTCAGGCTAGCAAAGAATCGCGGGTAGCATTCGCAGTAATATTACTTCCATGGAGTTACTGTAATATGAAGGTGTGATTCGCGATTAGTCAAGTGCTCAGCGCTCGGTGTTTGATACATACTGACCTCGGTCACCGTCACGTTAGCACGTGGCTTTGTCGAACTCGGTTCTCACCAGAGACAGTTCATCGTGAACGACAAGACACATCCGACGATTTTCTGGCTACCCTGAGTTGATGAAATGGGCATCTCCAAAATCCGATTTTACGTCGTTGGTAACTGCCTCTCCCGAACTTGGCGACCAGAAGGCTTCGGTGCAGAAGCTTTGATTCGTTGATGATCCTTTTTCATTTTATTGTCATATTCTGATCGGACCTGAACCTAACCTTCAATCCTGATTCGCGCCCACTGAAAAAGTAAAAAGAGTACTAACGGGTGGGACAGGGTCTTTGCTGTCACGCAGTATTATGTTTTCCTGTGTTGTTCTAATCAGACTTGGTACAGCTTGACATCAATTACATAGGTTGGCGTCGTCGCCTACATCTCCACAAGGCCTGGGAGCGAGCTTTCGACCATTTCCGGCATATTTCAGGTCTACTCCACTCACACGATCTGCCATGAGTGAGTTGATTCATTGTCCCCGTCCTTTCTTTTCCTGTCAAGTTTTTTCGAGTGGGAACTTGACCGACTACGTTTCTTTCAGGCACCCGTCTGTTACCTACTTTGTCACACATATGTATTTCCCATTGTGGAAAACCCGCCAGCGCAGAAACGGAATCAGAACAAGACACAACATCATCTAAGCTCTCTGTACTTTCGTATTTGCCGCAATCAGCCTCTCAATGAGGAATTCTCAAAGGAATTAATTTCGCTTCCCAGAGCAATCTAGTTGATGATGTCCCGGGAATACTTGTCAAAATCTCCTTGAACCCTTGATCAGATGCCCCCTTGTCGTTAGATGGTCTTCATTAATGGTCAAACGATCCCCCGCTTACCCCGAGAGGGAAAACAGCCGCAACAGCGGGCACTCGTGGTTCCGGGGCATATACAGCTATCAAGCCGCAGAGTGTGATGTTAGGCATCTGAAAGGTGGGCACTTTACGTTGGCTGATCTTACTTGATCCTGTATAAGCTCTTCTGGCCATGTTTAGCCTCCTTTCCTGTGGACGTGTTCGGGGCACGGTGCCGTTGGTTGATTTCGGGCTACATCATTAAAGCGATTCTCCTGATACCGATTACCTACTGATAGTAGCTGACAGGTCACCGCCTTCAACTAAATATACTTTTTCTAGTCAGGTCGTGCCGCCCATGTTATCTGGACGTCATCAGGTGGTAATCTAGAGGCAGTCCTTCGACCATACGAGCGTCTTGCTAGATGAAACCATGTGGGGGGAACAATGAATGAACAAGGTATCTGACAGGGGAAGTAGCGGCACACGAGGACAAATTTCCTCGCAAACATTTGAACACTTTATCTGGGACACTTCCCAGACTCTTCAGATCTCGGAGTTCCTTTGCCATCGGTTCGCAGTCTCCATGGAGCTTGCACTCATTTATAATACCATCCTCGGCGTTGGAACAGTTACGTCGGTTTCACCCCAAGTTATCCGACTCTACTATCACAGGATAGCACGGTGGCCAAACTTACCATCGAAAGAGTAAGTATTTCGTTCCTCTGACACTTTGGTCGACCGGGGACCTTGAAGGGGCCAATTCATTTAAACTAAAATGGGTTCAGGCTTTGGAAACCATCGTCAGCTGGGATGAAGGTGACGAACGCAATTAGTTAATGGTTCCACAGTCCAAACGGGCCTTTGACTTGAAGGAAATCAATCTGTCAGTGTTTATATGTATAGATTATAGAGTGACTCACCCCTGCCAGACCTATCATCTGGGCTGCTTCCAAGTGTCTGGTTACACATCGGGATGGTGAATCTCTGATCTAGCGGTCTGCAACCTCTGTATACCGTTCCAGCTCCCCGAACAGGCACGAAGTTTATAGATCGTTTTATGATACTACCGCGTGAGCCAAGAGCACTCGGTGGAGTTGTTCGTGTTAACGCCAGGCAACTGACTGTACTGTAACCTTCTGGGGATGATATTGTTCCGGGCCCTGCGGTCGGCAATGCCGAGATCCCGGTCCGGAGACGATAGGGGATGGCCTGATTAAGTACCTTGGGTTCATGTTCACCCGGGCCAGCAGCGGGCAGTGGCCCTTTATTCTCGTGAAACTTTAGCCTTGTTCATGACACATTCAGGAGCAACGACATCTATCAAAGATAGGGACGTGGGCGCGCACACATACTTGTCTGTGGTCGAGGCCTAGGCTTCTCACCCAGACGCTGAGAGTGACACGGACATCTGCCGCCTGCAGCCTTGTTTCATTCTTTTTTTTTTTTTTTTTTTTTTTTTCGAAAAAAAAGAAAAAGAAAAATTTGACTTGTCACCTGAATAAGTGTGACAATGACACCCGGCCAACCTCCGGCCGCTCTCTCGGCCCACTGGCGGTGGCCCACTAGCAGTACATACACGATGGTGAATATTTCCTCCTGATCAAACGATAACAAAACTTGCAACGAAATGCCGAAGTGAAGGCACCTAAGCAGGGAGAGGTGTGATAGGTGACGCACACTGCTCGGCGCAGTCCCGGGCTATGGCGTGAGACATCCTGCCAGAATCTTTTCTTGCGTGTTGTGGTTGGCTTACTGAAAGCCCGCACATCACAGTGTACACTTTGTCGCTCTTCCTTTTTCTTTTCGACCCATCGTGGAACGTCCTGCAGCTGCATATCGAGTTTTATGTTACGGTCAGCAGGAAGGAATGCTGCGTTGAACAGGCAAGCCTATGCCGAGTGGGGTGGCCCAAGTGTGCTCATTCCACCCACTCACAGATCCAAGTTCACTTCCCCGAGCATGCCCTCGCCAATCCGCGGGCGCATCTACTTGCCTAGGCATAGATTGACCCACCCAGTCGTTCATTTTCGGTTTGCGTCCACCGTCACCTCCAAGTCCACCACCACTCAGACGACCGATCATAATGCACCCCCTCCAAATCCACCTCGGGGGAACAAGAAGATTGAGCTCAAACCCGGCCCTGTTAAACCTGCCACGCTCCGAACAGATGCAATACCGTCTCGACAACCTTCGCAAGAGTCCTCGCCTCCTTGTTACCGACCTCCGCGCCACAACAAGCCCCCTGAAGCTGTCGAATCCACGCTCAACGCATTGGCTCTTGCGAAACAGGACATCGTGACTGCAAGCGAGCGTGGTGTGCTAGAACCACCCCCCAAAGATGCCACTCCCTTCAAACGGTTCACACATCAAGCCCTCCAACTCTTGGTGTGTTGTCAAACTTTTCTCAAGGTCAACGTTAACACTTGCTCGTCCACAGAAATTCTATTTCAGGGGTCTCAAGGCAATAAATACCCACAGAAAGCAGGCGGCTGCCATCGCTGCTCGTGCACAAGCTGGCGGAGCATTGCCTTCTCGAGCAGAGCACCGTTTCATCGAAAGGTACAAGCAAGACGTTCTCAAGTGGGCCCTTTCCGTAATGTGTTTATGCTCAGGATTTACTTTCTTTCTAGACTTGTACCATTCTTGATGATCGTGCTCGTAGCAGAGGAACTAGTCCCTCTAGCTGCGCTCTATGCCCCTCGCATGCTCCCTTCGACCTGTGTGTTACCAGGTCAACGGGATCGTATAGCGTCTAGAGCGCGTAACCGACAATTGACTGCGCTGTTTAGCCACCGCGGCGTGTTCGAGGCATTATATAATGGGGGTCAGCAGTCCGGGTTCGTCCCGGTGGAAAACATGGGCAATCCGGTTGCAGTATGCAGGTATGACGGGTTGTTTGTCTCTGTCACTACAGCTTATCTTCATAAAGGATTCTTGGGCTGCCTGCTTGGGGTCCATCTTCCTTCAACACTTGGCGCATACGTAGGCATTTGAATGCCGTCTCTTTGGACGATGAAAGGTTGCGACGCGAGGAAAATGGCCAGCATTTGACAGCACCCGAGCTTGAGGAAGCACTACTCGAGCGTGGAATGTGAGTTGCCGATAAGTTCTCACCAGGCCAGTATTACGATCCTTGACTATGATCTAGGGTACCGGAGTCTAGTAGTTCTTCCGCAGACGCTTTGAGGGCTCATCTAACATGGTGGTTGGATAGCACCAAGGTTTTACCACCTGGCTCCAATCCCGTCAGCAGACGCTTGTTGATGCTCGGTTGGATCGGCACGCAGAAATAATCGCGTATTTCTCAACACTAATAGTATCGCTTTCATTGTCTACGTTGAGCGCCGAGCGCGCGCAAGCCGTTCCTTCTGGCTGGTTGGTTACTACATATATTTTTGGCACACGCCTTGAGTGATTTATGAAATTGCCAACACAAGTTAGCTCCTACGCACAGTCTGTAATACTACCAAATTTTGACGACTCCACCATTCCAATGTCCCGGTCCTTGCAGACGCAATAAGGAACTCGAGTCGATCAGGTCGACGGATCTCCTCGAGCGTGCTTACGCACGGCTTCCGAAATAATCGATATAGCGGCGATGCACTTTTCATTTTCAAACTTGCTGACAAGGGCACCCATCACGCTCGGACCCATGAATGTATGACGCGAGACAGGTCGACAGGACGCGCGACATTTGATCTTATCAAATTCGCCGTACCCACGCCTCGCCCATCCGCAGCAGCGACGCCAAGTCCCGGGCCTCGAACCGCGGACGAGCATATCGGGAACGCGACAGGAGCGCTGCCATGCTTGGACTGTGCACCCATGTCGCGTGATTCTCCCAACTTGCTTCCATCTTTCCAGACTGCACCTGAAACCGGGGCCGGAGCGGCGCAGCGACAGATAGCATTTGCAAAGCGGGCAGCTCGAGCTGGTCGAGCACCGTCTCGAGCTTGGTCGGCTGTCCAACGTCGAGCATGTCCACGTCAAGGCGAAGCTCGAGGGAGTGAAGCGAGGGCGAGACAATCTTGTGCTCGTTTTGAGGCGGCTGTCGGAAACGGAGGGCATCGCGAGAGAGCGAGAACGCAAGCGTGAGGTGCTCAAGATAAGGAAAGTCTCGAAAGAGGAGGGCGAGGTCGAGGGTCATGTTGCAGTCGAATGAAAGGCACGTCACTTGCGGAAAGAGGGTGCGCGGAACAAGGTCAATAGACGTCCCGTTTCCTTTGAACTCGATTTGTTTCAGATTAGGCGCAGAAATCGGGGAGAGGCTGCTTGATTCCGTGGGCTCATCGACGCGTTGAACCGCATGAAGGGCGATCACAAAGGATCGCAATATCGGTAAGTGTGCGCCGTCCAAAAAATGGCGCAAGTAAGTCCTGTTGACATTCAGACACACATCGCTCAGCTGAGCGCTGTGCGCCATCGCGAGCCGAAAAACGTCAGAGTGCAATGCACTCCCGCCCAACCCGAAATCGGTGTGTGGCGGACACGTGATGCTCAAGCGAATAGGACGCATGCGAGACCGATCCAGCCACCGCTTCATCATCTCCACTCTGAGCTCATTATTCCATATGCCACGATCGTACAGCGCGATGGACGACCACAGCTCAGAAGTACTCTGTGCCACAGCTCGCCACCGGCGACAGACATGTGTGAGGACAATCGGTGCGGTGCGAACATTCGGAAAGACATAGAACGTGTCGGGCAGTGAATGTCGGAAGATCTCTTGGAGTACTTGGTCGGGGATCGTGCGCAGAGGGCTGAGTCGTGCACGATGGATGGACACGCGGCATTGAATAGCATCCCGCTGACGTTCTAAGGAACGCATCCGAGCTTGTGCCCGCGCAATGCGCATACGGCACTCTTCAATGTCATCGTCGATGAGCCGGAGAGTGGCGCAATCTTGAGCGATTGCGTGTTGAGCCGAGACATACTCGACTGCGTGAGGTGGCGACATGGAGTCGACCACGTCACTCTGAAACTCGGATGGAAGGGGAACGTCAGGTTTGCCACTTTTGTCGAGTATCCGGGTGGGTGGCTCCATGCGTGTGATGTCTGGCATGACGGAAGATACTAGAAACGAAACTTGGCAGTCAGACGACACTAGAGTTCCGAGGGTGTCTGGAAAAGCTTACTGGTGTGACGGTCCTACTAGGCGGTGTGTTAGAAGGGGGCGAACGAGGGCCTGGATGACTCAATTTAAGCGGAACCGGGGAACTCGTAGCCGTTCCACCGGGCTAACCTGCGGCTTAGTATAGGCTCGAGGGAGCCGATGATCCATCATCGTTGCGCTACGAAATCAGAATGACTCCAAATGACTCCACATACCGCCGGTTTACATACAACTTCTATCTCCTGGAAGCTTCGGTGGCACTTTCCCTCGTCCGCGGCTCTGTACTTGCTGAGCTTCCTTGGTTGCGTTGGCACCAACTCGAGAAGTATACCTCGGGCTCCTACGGAGGCTGCAGTGCGGCGTGGTACCAAGTCGCTGTCACAACTGAGTACAGTTTGAGGTTACATGGCCACCAGCTGATCAGGGAGGCTGCTTCCAAAATGTCTAGTGCCAGGATCCAATGAACCATAGCCAATCACATACCTTGGAAACATATCATGACAAGTCGACAAGCACAGCCTCGTGTTACGGAGTTTATCCGTGGAAGGCTCGGACACGTCGCAAACGGTGTTCAAGTAGAAGCAACGACGTTCCTAGCCTCGTTTCTGATCATGATCACCAATCGTTTGCTTTCCATATTTGCTCTAGTGGGAGTCGGCGTTAAGCGCACATGCGGCAGTGAGTGATTTACGCGCTCAAACGACATACACCTGACCATCCGCTCATGCTAGACATCGAACCTACGCTCTTCCATCCCCCTGATGCCCGAGGTCACAATACGTCGCTCGTCAAACACGACCGTGCCCCGACCGCCAAGAGCTTGCTCGAGCCCGGCGACTGGCCCCGCAATCTCCGTCCCTTCGCCGCCTTCAAGATCCCAAACCCAAATCGAGCCATTGACGCCAAGACTCACACAACGGCCGTCCGCCAAGGCAAGCGCTGAGACGGGACCCAGCGGTCCATGGAGCGTGCGGACGAAGCTGAGCCTGGGCACGTGCGAGGAAGAGGGCGGCGGCATGTACAACCGGTACAGCTGAAGTTGCGTCGACGTGTGACTTGGTGGAGAGACATATGACCCGGAGGACGAACTGGGAGTGGAAGTGCAGCTCGACGCGTGGTGACCGTGCAATGGGGCCAATTCGCAAGCGTCACCAGGGGCGAGGACGACCCATTTACCGTCTGTCTGCGTATCGGCAACCTCTTTCATTTTGCGACCCCACTGTGCACGCATCGCCCTTAACTTCTCGTCGTCGATCCAACCTTGAGGAACGTCAAAGGCGCGTGCCGAACGAGTCCCAGTGACAGTAAAGTTAGCCGAGAGTGATGCTGGACTGGTCGTCCCAGAAGGAACAACTGTGGACGTGACGGAACCAGATGATGAGATGATTAGCTCAGTCACACCAACACTCCAGTGGGCAGGGTATACTGGGATAGCGTACGCCAAGACGAGTTTATATGACGTCGAGAATGGCATGGCGGATAATATCAAAGAAGTTGGTGGATGACTCGTGAATGAGCTGAGTGAATGAGTGTGGGTGACCATTTCTCCACTAAGGTCATATACCATGAGTGTAAACGTGTGAGACAAGGCGACGAGTAGTGGGTGATGGTATGCAGCACGCATGATGTGAGACCGGTGGCGAGGCAACGGGATATAAACGAGCTTCGGAGATGGAGAAAACGATGAGGGGCCATACTCATAGACGCTGAATTCCCCTGTTGATAAGAAAGCCGCAAAACGGAAAAGACTATCTTGTTTGGGCGTCCCAGATGAAGGACGAGACTGGTCGATAGCTATAGTGGATATTCCCACTGGGTCGGTGGTCGCGTTAGATTTGCACTTGATTGCATGGACTGTATCAAGACGAGGTCTCAGCAGGATTATAGGTTGGTAAGACAATTCTGGGGAAGCAAAGACGGTCAGAGTGCCAGCCAGTAAAACGTGGGACCTCGGCATCCCTGACACCGATAGAGGGCTATAGGAGGGTGAGGGCCGGAATGGAACGCCATCACCGAAGCTATCGACCGTGCAGCGACCTTGGTTATGTGGATAAGACAGCCAAAGCAAGGGAGCCGCTTCAATGGTGCCCACCATTTCTCCAGTTGGAGCTTATCCGGTACATCCACTTCCAGTTGTGACTCTCTGAATCGTCTACTGCAAGGGATGCGCGGGACGGGAGTCCTCTCATCATGCGACCGTCTGTTTTGCTGTAGAACCCCTTTCCACCTCGAAGACGGGGTTTTCCAAAGTCTCTGACAAAGAGCGTCTTCCAGAGCTGTCGGCCACACAAAAATGGGTTGCGTTTGCGGATGTTTCAACGTCCACCTCCCTCAAATGTAATATGTATGCAAGTACCTGATTGTCACACGCCAGTCTGAAGCAGTTCTTGCTGGCCGCCTGAACAGCACAGAGATCCCTCGAGTCGAGGAGCGAGAATATGAAGAGGACGAGCTCATCATAGAGGACATTGTCGAACGAGGTGATGGTGCCCCGCGTTGATGGTGGATATACGCCATGTTGGCGCTTTGATGGGGGCAAGGGGACGGACGACAAGCGTCGTTTGACTGGTTTGGATGCCATATCGCAGCACGAGCAGGAGATTCGGAGACAACGCCGACTGATACCGTGTGGGAAAAGCGGTCCGAGCGGTCCGTGCATATCCTTGTTAGTGAGGGCCAAAGATGCACTTGAGTGTGCCGCTCAACTCATCGTCCCCCCGGTCACAGCTGTCTTGGTCAACATGCGCGTCTGCTTGTGAGACGGCGCAGCGAGAGGCGCGCAGACTTATCTTCTCCCGGCGTATCCGATCAATGAAATGGATTAAACCCTGAACCTTGATCCTCGAAGTGCCCGATGTCTCACACGAGTGTGCACACACCGAATTGTGCATTCACCGCCGCGGGTACACTCCGACTCGCGAAAATATTAATGTGATCGGTACGGATCCCGATGACCATATCCCGGTCTCACTGGCCACCTCCTTTGCAGTTTTATCCCACTCTTTTTTGACGGCCTCTGCTGATAAGATTTTACCTGGACAGGCAAGAACCGGTGGTCAACCCAATCGCGGGTCTGCAGATCTTAAGGGTCTCCTCGGACCTAGTGTTTCGCGTCTGGTATCATTGCTGAGCTAGAAATCTGTCAAAGATGACGAACTCGTCCTAGTGCATTCGTTTGTCCACTGGACTGCTTTCAGAACAGGGTCCAAGATTCAGTTTGGCTCACAAAGTTGGAACTCCTTGTAAGCTGCGCTGCACATTGTGATAAACTTGTTATTACATGTTGACTGCACACTATGCAACAACGATACTCATGGTAACCTCGTAATTATTTCCAGGTCAACAAGCCATGGGACTCTGCAACATTTGTGTTGCGTATGACACGAGTCAAGCCAGCTTCGTCTTCGACGAGATGCATCTAGCTGTCTAGTGCTAGTATATTTGTGCTGTAAAAGGTTACAAAAGATGATGGTAATGATGTCCAATGGACAACTAGCAGGCCATCTTATAGTTTGCCGATCCTCTTGGTGGTAACCTAGTGGGGATATCCCCGATCGCTACGAGGCATTTAGAAAAACAGTTTATCCATGCTGAGCTTTACTCCAAACATGCCAGACATTCCGGATCAAGACGAATGCCAGTGGTAGTACCTGGTACAATAAAGGACACTGTTAGCTAGTTTATATCTATGATATTGTCTGAAGCAGCGGCATGTATCGGCCATCGTGTGCTTCCATAGCATGAAAAAACTAATTACATACTTGTGGCATCCCCCGTCAACACGGGCACCCAGATGCGTATTACCCCGAACGACATCAATCAAATCTTTGACCCGCGATAAAGCATGGTCGTAGCGTCTGCATTCAAACAAGGCACTCTAAGCGGAAGGGCGTGAGCAAGCTGATGAACCAAGGGTGATGCATTTGTGCGGCTTCCGAGCGGTGCGGCGAGTGGCGCAGGCCACGCGGCTAGGAAATTTTCCAAGACGAAGAGTGACACGCGGTATAACCTCAAGTTCATTAGATTTAACGAAAACTCCAATAAGAGTAAAGAAAAACGCAGGCTTGGCAAACCGGTCTAACGGGGACGAGGGACGCATGAATTCGCATTCACCGACACCATGAACGATAAGACCACGGTGGTATGGTTTATTCTGTCCCCATCCAGCGATTCTGCTGCGTAAGTACTGAATCGTTGAACGCAAGCGCGAATGCATGGAGAATATCATTACGTCATATTGGTTTAGCGCTCAGCGTTCAAAATCGGCCCGCTCGGCCCGTCAAACTAGGCTATCTGGTCAAGTCACGACGACGGAGAAGACTATACCATAGACCTGTGTGTGGCATTCAGGCTGTCGACTCTTATCTGGACACGTATACCTCTCACAGCCGGCTTGGCCAACATGCGTTTTCCTCGCGAGAGTAGTACACGCAATCATCCTCCATCAACCCATCAATGAAGGAGCCGAACCCTGAACCTTGATTCGATATGCCCGGTCTTACGCCCACTGCAGGGGGAGCAGCACGTTGATGGCGACATGCCTTTGACGTGTTACACATTCACCCTTCCTTACATCGTCATCTCCGCGGGTATTTATCCTCTCAGCCCCAATGCTTATCCCGTTCTCTCGTCCCCGGTTCGTCCAACTGTCAAAGAAAACGCTTCTCCCCGTGATCGGTACGGATCTCAATGTCAAGAAAATATAACCAAACCTTGATCTCAGCGTCTCCCTTTGCAGCTTGCTGAACTCTCTTTTTTCTCATGGCGTCGGTTAATATCGTCTTATTTGGGGAGACGGGCGTAGGCAAGAGTTCAATCATCAACCTAATTGCGGGTCGACAGGTGGCAGGCGTCTCCCCAGACGCTGAGGGACGCACTCTATCCTCCCGACGGTACAATTTCCCCGTCGGCGGCCGAACGTTTCACATCTGGGATACCGCCGGGCTGGATCAGCCCGAGCTGGGCACCCGCCCGTATATAGACGCTATCGAAGACGCGCTCACGCTCATCCAGCAGCTCGCCCATCAGGGCGGGGTCGACCTCCTCCTCTTTTGCATGCGCGGGAACCGGGTCACCGCGACGACGCAGAGCAACTATCGGTTGTTTTACGAGGTGCTGTGTCGGTCGCAGGTACCGATTGCGCTCGTCATCACGAACCTTGAGCGGGAGGCGAACATGGAAGAGTGGTGGAAGCGCAACGTGGATAGTCTGGACAAGTACGGGATCAAGTCAGCCGGGCATGCGTGCGTCACTGGGCTCCCGACGCACGACAAGTACGCCCAGTCAAAGGTCAACCTGGAGCAACTTTTGTGCAAGTACGACGGACAAGACAGGTACATCATGCCGGCCGACTCGTGGTTTGTCGAATTTTTGCATCACTTTGGGTTGTTCGCGCCGTTGAAGATGGGTTTGAAGAAGAAGGAGCTGCAAAAGGTCCTAACGAAGCGGTGCAAGTTGAAGCCAAAGCTCGCACAGGAGTTGACAGAGAGATTGGCTGGTCGGCTTTGAATGCGAAGGGGACTGTTCACGTATGGATTCGTCCTTTTGATACCTTGATTAATCTAAGCTCGCACTGTACTGGTTGCATTAGCGTCTAACGAGTGGTAGTCCTAAGTTAGTTGTGTACATACCTTATCATATACTTCTATCATATCTTGGTCGTGGTATTGCACTATGGCGCCTTCACGAGGTCCACCCACGCTTGCACGCAAATTGCACCAGACCCTCAGCAGCCATCGTGGCCCAGTACACGTCGTCCGCTATGCCAAAGGAAGCGCCAAGTACATCCTGAGCGGTGGCCAAGACCGCACCGTGCGCCTCTGGAACCCCGACTCGGGCACCGAAATCAAGACGTTTGAGGCGCACGGGTACGAGGTGCTCTCCATCTCCGTGTGAGTGCCCACCGCTGTGTATCTAGCGGGGGACTCGACGTCAGTCTTTCAGGAGCCACGACAATGCCAAGTTTGCGTCCTCGGGCGGGGACAGGTCTGTCTTTGTCTGGGACGTCGCAACGGGGATGACGACGCGCCGGCTGGCGGGCCATATGGGCAAAGTGCACGCCGTCGAGTTCAACGCGGACGCGAGCGTGCTGGTGAGCGGTGCGCCACTTTCCATCGTCGCGTCTGTCCGCCTTCTAACGCATATGCAGGCTCGTACGATGCGACAATCCGGCTGTGGGATCTACGGTACGTGATACCTGCTGCCCATCCCACCCGCCCCTTCTCCAGCGCTCAACCCGCGTGGTAGATCCCAATCCCGCGCGCCGATCCAGGTGCTCGAAGAAGCCCGCGACGCGGTACAAGCTCTGTATGTCGGCACGACGAGCATCCTCGCCGGCTCTGTCGACGGCTACGTCCGCACATACGACCTGCGCATGGGCGAGCTCCGTGCAGACTTTGTCGGGCGTGCGTCGCTTTCTTGGCTCTCTTTTTTTTGCTGGCTGCAGGCTCACGTTGGGCTTCTTGCTCACACAGAACCCGTCACGTCGGTTGTCCCGTCGACAGACATGACCACACTCCTGGTCGCCACGCTCGATTCGCATGTGCGGTTGTTCGACGCAACGACGGGCAAACTCCTGAATGCATTCACGGGGCATGCACACACGTCGTATCGGTGTCGTGCGTGTTTCGGACACGAAGAAGCAAGCGTCGTGTGCGGCGATGAGGAAGGACGGGTGTGGGCTTGGGACCTGGTCGACGTAGGTGCCATCGTGCTGGTGTCGAATGAGCGGACTAATGTCATGTACAGGCGGCGGTTCTGCAACCGAATCCCCCACCCAAGGTTCACGGCAAGGTGATCACTTGGACGGAGCACCATCCAAGCGAGGCAGGGGAGATGGTTACTGCGAGTGCGGATGGGACAGTCAAGGTGTGGAGACAAGTATAAAAAGTCATTGATTGAGACGTTCTGGGATACGAAACGAGAGCGCAGCTAAGTAGTAATACATAGTGGAACGAATGTTAGTGACTAGATCCATCCATGACTGCTTTTAAGCGCTGCCTGAGCATGCCCCTGGTACTGGTCGACTCCCTCTGAGTCTGATCCTTGTGATGTTCGGCTGCCGAGCCGGTGCTCTCCCAATCGGAACAACTGGACACGGTGGGGGATACGACGGCAGCAGTGACCATGGAAGGGGTGCTTCCAGCGGTGGAGATGATGAACGCGCCCGAATCGCGCAGGACACCGAACTCGCCGGGGCCGACGAGTTCGACAGTCTCTGAAAGGATGGCAATGCGTGTCCAGCGACGATACCTCGTGTACTTGCCCATGCCGCCTTTGCTGCTGACGCCCTCCCACTTGTTGTCGCCGTAGACCCAGCCCTCGGGATCGGTGACAATGTCGTCTTCGTAGGCGGGGACGATGGACAGATCGGAGAGCTGATCGGGGGGCGATTTCTTGTCTCGTTCTGGAGACTCGCTGGGTCCACCACTAGAAGAGTCTCTGCCTCTTGCTGCGCGCAACATGCGTGCGGCGGTGCCGGTGTCGTCGGACGCATCCTTGTCCTTTGGGGGTGTCTTTTCCACTCTCCATAGGCCCTCGTTGCCTTCCTTTTTGACGACGACGCGCCATTCGGGCTCTTCCCAGGTCCATCTGGCCATGCGCTTCGCTCTGCCGTGCTTTCCGACGGGGACAAAGGAGGCGGTGGGAGACGGGAGGGAAAAGGTGGCAGGCGGGGGGAGGGGTTGTTGTGAAGCGCTGCACCAGGAGGGGCGTTCGCCGGGGAGGAGGGCCGCCGTCCAGTCAAGGCCGACCCACCAGCGCTGATTCTCGTAGACGGTGAAGAGGAAACGAAGGGGCGGGGAGGGACGGGGAGCTGAGGAATCATGATCAGGCTGCGACGATGCGCTGGTGTACTCTGTGGCGCCAGAGACAGGGCGGGAGGCGTATGCAGGAGGGGGCGGGGGCGCCGCTGGCTCGGGGAGGGTGGTGCCGGACACGAAGGCGTAGAGGTGGTAGTACGCCCAACGGAGGTGCGCGCTGCGGGCGAGGGCGGCGCGTGCGTTGCGAGCCCAGCGGGCGCGATGCACCAATAGGAGGGTGCCAGAGATGGCGATGCAGATGCGGAGGGGGACGAGGTAGGTGAGGACGAGATAGGGGAGGTAAAGGAAGGCGGCGATGCGGACGAGGGAGAGGGACGGAGCGGGGACAGCGGGGGTGGGGAGGAGGGCGTGGATGGCGGCGAGGTCGTCGAGGAGGGCACGGACGGTGGACTCTGTCACGGGGGGAACATGCTGCGGGGACGGGGCGGGGGCGGACCAGTGACGGAGGGCAAAGACGAAGAGGGCGGCGAGGGGGAGGAAGCACCTGGGGGAGGGTGAGCACGGGCGGGGGGGCAAAGAAGAGGGACGCACTTGAGGGCGAGGTCGGCAAAGAGACAGAGGGCCCACCAGAGGGCGAGGAGGAGGGCGGACTCTTCCCAGGGTGCGTCCCAGGAGACGATGTCGGCGAGGCGGCGGAGGCGGTGGACGAGCGGGGCGAGCGGG
>JBBPKE010000238.1:0-28184 GCA_038089095.1 Tylopilus orsonianus | reverse complement strand
CATCTATCATATGGTCTTGATTGGGGTATGCTCAACAGTTTCGTCACACCGGCTTCTATTGGCAGCCGCCCAGAAGCCGAGTCCGCCCACCGTTGCGGGGATAGTGGTTTATAAGCCAACTGCATGCCGTTTCCCCGAGCTGCGCCCTCCATCCCGCAGGTCCTGTTCTGCCAGCAGAAATGCGCCTCCAGTCTTTCTTTCGAGCGATCGCCGCCTTCGTTTGGGCGGTCTCAGTAGTTCACGTAGCAGCGTCGCCTCATGACTCGGAAGAACCAAGAGCGAAGCGGTCTACCTTTCGTTCTCGGGTCCAAAACGACACAAATCTTCGTTATGTCGCGAATTCTGGTGTCTGCGAGACGACACCCGGCGTCACTCAGTATTCCGGCTACATTGATGTTGGGGCGAATATGTCGATGGTCAGCACGACGTGACGATGTGGGGCGCGGGCTAGTGCTGATACCTTGATGCGATAGTGGTTCTGGTTCTTTGAGGCTCGCAACTCGCCCGAGACTGCTCCATTCACACTTTGGTGAGGGGTCACAGGCGTGCCGAATAGCGCTCTTATAAAATTTGATTTTCTCGCGTAAAGGCTTAATGGTGGCCCGGGGTGTTCTTCTATGATAGGTCTCTTCCAAGGTGAGTTGACTGGTGACGGGGGATGACTGAGTCATATGTTGTTCATTTGCAGAGAACGGACCGTGCTATGTGAACGAAGACAACTCAACGTACCTCAACCCGCACAGGTAAGAATACTATCTGCCTTGGGTGAATGACAACTGAACGGGCGAGGCAGCTGGAACAACGTGAGCAACAGTACGTAGGCCATTATTCGCCTCTCAGCTAGCAAGTGCTTTATCTTCATCCCTTAGTGATCTACATTGATCAGCCGATCGGTACTGGATTCTCTTATGGGACGGACACGGTTAATAGCACGGAAACTGCTGCTCCTTTTGTATGGAAGGCGTTCCAGATACTCTTTGAGAGCCAAGTGTTTTCAAAGTACGCGAGTCGCGAGTACGTGCCTTGAGTATCTTCTCGCTGAACATCGCACTCAGAGCACATGGCTAGGTTCATCTTTGCAACCGAGAGCTATGGTGGCCACTATGGCCCCGGCTTCGTGACATACTTTGATGAACAGAATGCCCTGATTGCGAGTGGAGTAATCCAGGGTGAACCCGTCGTCGTCAGTGCCCTCATGATCAACAAGTAAGTCCCACCTGAGCAGTTACGCCAATCCAGTGACTCAGTGGTCACTGTTTTAGTGGTTGGTATGATCCCCTGATCCAGAACATCGCCTATTACACCTTTGTAACTGACGCTCCTGGGTATGGTCAACTTCAACCCGATGACGTGCTGAAGAATATCTCTGAGGCTCTCTATGGTCCCAATGGATGTGTTGCGCAAGAACAAGATTGTTACGCAGCTGGTAACTCCACTGAATCTAACGAGATATGTCATCATGCGAACATTTACTGTGTATGCAGAACATTCTTGTATTAACGGTCGCACCACTCACGCCATGGCAACAGGTTAATAATGTCTTCACTCCTGCAGTTGGAGACAGAGACTCTGATGATCTCCGCCAGAACTCTTCAGCATTATTCCCCCCAGAATACTACGCGAATTTCTTGAACATTCCGGAAGTTATGAACAAGATCGGTGCTGAATCCGCTTATCAAGAGTGCCCGGACGCACCCTATAATCTGTTCGAAAAGACTGGAGATGTATGTTTTTTTGAGCTCTCGAGTTCTGATAGTGCTTCCGTATTGACATGTTCAACAGGACGCACGAACATGGCTTCCTCAGCTTTCCGAATTGGCAAACTCTGGGTTGAAGATTCTCATCTGGGTATGCGAACCCAATTATCATTCCTTGATACCGCTGAGCACTGAAACACCACTCGAACCCTACTAGGCTGGTGATGCTGATATCAAGTGCGTCCGTATCAGCGTTCCTTTGGACAGTGTTTTCTGACAATCCGCCGTATTACAGCTGCAACTGGCTCGGCGTAGGTACCCCCAATCCTTTTACGTTTATTTACTAAGTTTTTGCAGGGTTATGCTTCCGTGCTTGCCATGGATTGGTATGGTAACGACACGCTCCACAACACTCCGCTCACCAATATCACACTTGATGGCACGCCCGTCGCCGCTGTGGCAAATGTGGACAATTTCTCCTTTGCGTACGCCCGTTTCATTACTCGCTATACGCAAGTGTTGTTAATACCAATTCAAAACAGGAGGGTTTATGCTGCCGGCCATGAAGTAGTACGTCACGACTCTTACTGTTCTAGTATCGCATCTATTGAGCATTGCACTTTTAGCCTGCGTTCCAACCTGCGGCAGCTCTTGCGATCTTCACCCAGATCGTCAACAAGGAGCCTCTCCACTCGTGTAATGGTTAGGGAAGTGGAAGTAAAACATTAGGTTGCCCAAATACGCTTATTGCGGAATACCCAAGCAAACATGCATGTAACGAAAGAATACCCGATCAATATCAGCATTGCTTCTGTATTTCGGGTATATATAGTCTGGATCGATAGGTTGATGAGGCCTGTTGCAACATTCGCCTGCAGAACTATGCTTTGAGACAATCACGGGTATTATTTGGATCTGGTCTCACGATGAGGAATATTGCTAATCCATTCTTGTTTATGGCCTCGAGTAGAGCGGGGGCTGACTTTGGTGTGGAGGTTGTAGGATCCTCTTGGAAAATTCGTTTACCAGAAGGATCCAAAGGATCTTTCAGCTTCGAGATACGAATAGGAAAGAAGATCATATCTAAGAGGTAAAATGCGAGTATGAATGACGTGTTGAAGGCTACGATACAGAGGATATATGGCAAATTTGCCTGTATCAAGGAAAAATGTTTGTAGCTTGTTCGTGAGTAGTCGGTAGAATACGTGAGAGCAGGACCACAAACCATCCGTCGCGATACATTGAGACCACGCTGAACAAGGGCCAACAAGGCCCACCACACCACAGCGTACGAAAAGAGTTCAATGGTGGTCTTCGCATTTTGTCTAGGGACAGAGGAATCCCATTTTGCGAGACACTTGAAGTCACCCCCTTCAAAGAGGGTAACCTGTTGTTTGCGGAAATAAGATGGAGAAGGTGGAAGGATGATCGTGCCGAGAGAAAGACCCATAATATGAAGGGAGAGGTAGCCTAAGGACATGAACCCCCATGCTGGAGTAGAGACAGAGATTTCTCTTACCCAATAGTGAGATCAAACCTTCCTTGTTTGCATAGACGATGTTACTTCGAGGGGCGTTGATAAGGAATGTTTCCAGTCCTACAAACGACAGTGCAAATTGATGCACTGTGGTCAGTTAGCCAAGTCGTTCTGTAAACAAA
This sequence comes from Tylopilus orsonianus, assembly GCA_038089095.1. Classification (NCBI taxonomy): domain Eukaryota; kingdom Fungi; phylum Basidiomycota; class Agaricomycetes; order Boletales; family Boletaceae; genus Tylopilus; species Tylopilus orsonianus. The sequence continues at coordinate 24,828 of JBBPKE010000238.1, read as the reverse complement.
CCACATCACTTACAGACACCGATCCAGAGGCCCAACATGGATATAGGCATGTATTTAATGATCGGATGGAGGGCAACTTCTGCTACTGGCAAAATGGCAAGTGTCAAAAAAAAGTTCCAGTGCACCCCGTATTCAGTGACATGTTCCTGAAACTAATATTGGTAAATCCAAGTGGTGGTAATTGGTCGTCATACTGGATATTCCGTTCCCTTGACAAGCAACACTCGAACGATGCCCAGCATAACGATCGGTAGAGTCTTTTTGATTCTCCGGTATAACTTTGGTTTCACGGCCGCATGCAACTGGGATGGATCCTTGATGAGGGATATCGCCGATACGATGCCCTGAGAAAAAACGAACGACCCAACGCCACAATCCATCTGACGCAACGGGGTTGAGACAATTCCAATGGCATGCACGAGAAGTAGCACGAACCAGCGACACGCCATATGTTTCACACTTGGCCAGAGAACGTGGAAAGACAGGAAAATCAACAGCCAGAATGGAAATTACAGTGACCAGCATCATGTTAGCGCGGTATATCGTGAGTGCTGGAAGAGGCGTCAGCGTCGGTTGTGCGAGCGCGTTGATAGAAACATTGTTTCGTGCTGTTGCAGTTCTCTGCACCCCATTCTTCTGTGAAAGTAAAGGCATTCCGCTTTCAATTCGAGGAAGAAGAAGCAGGACAGTAGTGAAAGCCAGCAGGAGCGCTGAAAGCGCTCCAGGTGCATCAGCATAGACCGTTAGCGCGAGCGACAGAGGTAGGACTAACACCAGCCATTCCAGAATGAATGGCATAGACCGAAACATGGACAGGCGCGTCCGCAAGGCAGAATGCAAAGTCAGTGAGGCCTTGGAACCCTAAACAACAGAACCCTCGACAAGTCATGATGGACTTACCAGCCCGACTGCTGATATAGCGTTGATGTGAAAGACAGACGAGCCTGTCATCCCGGAGACAAAGGCCTCCTTTGAGGCTTTGTAGTTAGCATCCATCTAATCTGAATTGAGTAGATTCAATGATCCTCATGAAAGGTGATGCAAGCTGGGCTCAGACGATACCACTGAATCAATGTAAAGTTGTACAATGTAAACGTAACATGCTTTGGTTTTTGGACCACGTGATCGACGCGCGGACCACTCCAGCGAGCTACACATCTACTTTCCCTCGAACGTCTGCACTGGCCCGACGAAACTATAGCGGCCCCAAGTGACCCAATTTACAACAACGATAACAATAACGGTACCGATGGCCAGAATAGCATAATTCATGTTGAGTTCATTGACTGGATATGACGTCGGCAACACGAAAAGTATGCAAATAAACGAAGTGAACTGTTAAAGAGTTAGACAAGGAACGCGATGGGAAGGGCGGATCAGACTGACCAGAAAGCTCACGAAGTTGACGGGCCACGACCATTTACCTAAACTAAATGGACCTGCTTCCGGAAGCCTGAACCGTCGTCAGCCACTAGCGTTTGCAGAACCATTAGTACACTCACGAGTCTGGCCAAAACACACGGATAATGATGGGCTGTAGGTAACTAAGCATCACAGCGATCGCCGCAGAAGACAGCATCGCGTTGAACTGTGAGACAATTAATCAATTGTACCGTTAAATGAGTCATAGCGAGTACGCACAGCGATGACCGAGCCTATATATGCACACGAAAGGATACACCCAATGAGAACAGATGTCCACACGCCCCAATAAGGAGCTTGGAAGCGATTGAGAGCCATGAACTTTGATTTCGCGGGAAATGCATTATCCCGTGCGAGAGCGTAGAACAGTCTTGAGCTTGCAGTATATGCTGTGACAGATGCTGTTACTTGCGCAAAAGCGACGACCAAGAGACACACGATGGTAAGTCTTTGTCCGACAGCGTCAAAGAAAAGTTGCGCGATAGGTATAGCATACGACGTCGCCTGCACGCTGGCGATGCTCTGCACGGAGAAGAGGAGGGCGAGCATGTATACGAGACCGATAAACCATGAGCCCACAATACTTCCTACAACAGCAAGAGGAGCAAGGAATTCGGCACGTTTTGCTTCCTCAGCGACTTGAGCAGCTGTCTCACACCCCTCCAAAGTATAAATTGCCTGGCGTTGTCTCAGATACTACAGCAGAATTCCACCAAAACAAGTCATTTACCTGAAGGAAGCCTAATAGAACAACAAAGCCTCGAGAACTCCATCCAGTATAACTGAATCATGGCTGAGATCAGAAGAGGTACGCATTCAACGAGCTGCATACTTTTCGTAGTTAGTGAATACGAAGGCAGCCGAGTTCTCGCAAGACATTAGCCAATTGCTTTGCTTCGTAACATGGCATTCACCTTCACGGGTGCCTTGACGAGAAGCGCTATGACGAGCACAAAGGTGCCTCCGAGTGTCCACCAGACATTGAAAGTACTCATACGCCCAATCGCTTTCGTTCCGATGGTGTTGACTATTCCCGACGTGATATTGACAGCCCAAGCTATAGCAGCAATCTCGATACGACTCAGGGATCGGCCTTGACCAACTTCCGCCATTGAAGCGATGTACAACGCCACACTGACCGCGTCACTGGAATGACTGCCACAGCGACGCAAGACTCACCTCAGATTCCCGGCGGTACCAGTAAAGACCATCGCAATGGAATATATCCATCCTGTACAGACTAGACTAGTGTGAATCATGCAACAGAGGGACCCATTCGAACGCACAACCGAGAACGGGCAGGTCAGGCTTCATCTTGCAGACCCAAAAGTAGAGACCACCCAGAGTTGGGCTAGCGAACGTCCATGAGCTCACAGACACGAAAGTCGTCCAAATGAACACCCCACTATGAACTACAAATTTCTGCTAGACTGAGGGCGATGAGAAACATGAAGAAGCTGCATACCTAGCATGCAAACGATGGAGCAGTGGCTTAGACAGGGACCCGCATGCAAACAGTGGCCTACACTCACATTCCATCCCCAGAACAATCCAAGTGGGCCACCAGAGAACAATCCGGTTTGAAAGGCGCTACTCATCCCAGTGAGAATTCCGATAGCACAAAACGATATTCCCAACACTCCGAATAGTGACATTTCACGTCGAAACTCGGGCTTATACCCGAGCTCTAGCAAACGCTGGTCCGAGGTATCGACCTTGTCCCTGGTCATACTCGTGATTTCCTCCACCTTCTCGGGATTTGCATTCTGGTAAGACGTCGACATGGAGCAATGTGAAAGCACGCAGTTGAACAGGTGCTTGCAAACTACTAACTTAGTATGTATCAGTCACCGCCATGAGATTGGGAAATGAAATAGTCACGAGAACAATCGTTGGACAGTTGTGGGACGACGCATGATGAATTTGGATCTGAACAACGGAACAAGGCACCAAGTTGCAGATATGCTACCTTTTGGACGTTCGAGATAAGCAATTCACATGGAACATCAGGTGGGAGAGCAAAGAGTCGGAACGAAATAAGAATAAGTATGATCAATGCTTCTGTCAAACTCTCGTAGAATTACACATTGCACCAGCAAAATATACAGTTCCTGTAGTTGTCTGCTGCAGTTTCTCGCACTTTCGCGCCTCGGCTAACCACTAGGAGTGGGACCCTGAATCCATTTAAACGCACACCAGCCTGCCACCCCTCTCAACAGGTCACCATTTGGATCCTGTGTTGGTGATGACGGTGCCATAGTAGAAGAAAACAGCCCGCTTAACTGCTTCGTTTGGCTCTAGTTATACCACCTACATAGTAAGGTAAGCTCGGGGTCCCACCCCTGGCGATCAGTCGAGGTGCGATTTTTGAGTCGTGCTTTCCGCATCGCTTCGCAAACCACTCATAATACACGCTCCGATGCGGTCGGAGAAACCATGGTATCATTCCACTCTCTGCAAGTAGATGCCTGGACAACAAGGGTACTAGCGATTGCTCAGATCAATATTGTGATAGCAGAGGATCTCCATAGTCTGAGGGAACTTCAAGTTATTCAACGTCAGAGTCCTCGCAATCGGGTGTGGTATGTCCATTAAGACTTCTGATCACCGCGGTTGCCAGTGAACGAGCTAATCCTATTTGCATAAGAGGCCTTCTCAGCGCCAAGGCATGAGATCGTGTTTCAAGTCCCAGGTTGCTATGCGAGTCCGTGGCAGCGGAGAGACGCGAGTTGGTTCCGATGAGACGCGAGTTGATTCCGAAATTCCGCTGGCACGTATAAAAGAAGGTCTTCATCGTGACCAGACGCCGTCCTCCAGTATTTCTTGGTCTCCTGAGATATAATGTCGGTTCCACTATCCTCTCATGAGTCGAGTCCCGAGTTCAGTGTTGCAATCTGGTATGTGACTCCTATATCCACATCCAAGTCGATTACTCACGCCTTGCAGCGGTGCTGGTGTTGCTGGTCTTATACTCGCAATTACAACCGGGAAATACAACCCTTCCATACCAATTGATTTATATGAAGCACACCGTTGTATCGATACTGTTGGAGCAGGGATCGTTCTATCTAGGCAAACACATGAAGTTATGATAGAACTTGGGTTATTTGAGGATTTTCAGCAAATTTTTACGCATACACCTGGATCCGGCCTAAGTGAGTAATGATTCTTCGTTGTGATTGTCTCTCTTAGCTAGCACGCCAGTCAGAGTTGTAAGACGATCGGACATGCCCGAGGGAGGATACGAGTGGTACAGAAGACTCCCCTTCAGTATGTCTGTCTGTTCTCCATTATTGAATCCTGTCTTCATGGAATATCCCAAGATAATGCTTCTGCCATGCATCGCAAAGACATGGCAGCTGTTATGGAAAAGCACCTTCCAGCCTCATGCAAATTACACTTCAGCAAGCGGCTCGTCAATTATCTGGAACCCGAACCAGGAGATCCATGCTCGGAGTTGCCTATTAGACTGGAGTTCGCGGATGGAACCACTGCGGTCACTGATGTGCTCGTTGGAGCAGATGGAGTTCGTTCAGCCGTACGAGAAATATTGTTCGAAGCAGCTTCGGCAGACAGGAATGGTAGTATCGGGACAGATCTCAAACAATACAAAGAAGCTGCCTTCACAGGGATGACAATGTATCGCTGCCTCATTCCTGCGGAGAAGGTGAAGAAAGAGAAGCCAGAATATTTTTCATTCAATCAGATTACAGTGGTGAGTAGTCGATTACACAATGCGTGACCTCATCTCTCACTCTGGGATACAGTATGTCGGCAAGGGCAGGGTGACAATGTTCAGCTTTGCGCTCATCTTCAGGTCTATTTATCTGCCATTCATAGAAATTCGTTGGCTATCCAGTTGCCAACGGCACTCTCGTCAACATTGTGGCATTCACCAGCGATCCGAGTCTGATAGGCACACACTATGAAGGACACTGGAAATCTGACGCAACTCGTGATGAGCTAGTTGCACACTTCGACGGCTTCGAACCTGACGCGAGGAAAATAATCAAGGTAACATTTCTCCGCGTTGGGTAAATCTTGCCAGTCCAAGCAGGACACGACAGCTCTGTGAAAATCCGTGCAAGTGGGCGTTGCATGTTGGGAAACCACTACCATTCTGCGTCCGAAAAAGGGTAGCACTTATTGGTGACGCGGTGCGCTGTTGTCGTCAAGTTGAGACATTCCACTGACGAATTTTCAGTGTCATGCCATGGCGCCTCAATTCAGCTCCGGTGCGGTCCAGGCGATCGACGTACGTCCCATTTATGACCTTGGTCACTTTCTCACTATCACTCAAACATGTCTAGGATGCGTATGTACTCGACCGGCTCATCGCGCATCCTCTTACCACGCTCTCTCGTATCCCGGATGTCCTCCACATTTACGAAGGGGATCGTCTCCCGACTGTGCGTGACGTAGCGAGCGATTCGTTATTGGCTGGAAGGATACTTACCTTCACGGCAACTGGGTACTACGATGGGACGAGAAAGGATGATGATTTGGATGATAGGGGTATCAGTAGATATGAGAGAGAGGGAATGGAATCCCTGAAAGAGGAGATTTTGCAACGATGGGACTGGATCGAGGAGCTGAGCAGCGCCCCCCAGAGATGGAAAGAGGATGTAGAACTGAAATTGATTGCTCACGTAGCCAACTAGGTTACAACAAACGCTTGAGCATCTGTACATCGCGTCCGCTTTACTTGGGCCACGTTTGTATATGAATAAGATTGACCATTGGATAAGTGAACATGCGACGGCCCGTCCGGGTGACAACGTACCACTTCCTGCATCCATCACCGCAGTCGAGGTACTACCCTGTTGTGTTGGTATCACATGTCAACACCAACGTCCGCTTAGCTGCCTCGAACCTGTACATACGAAGGTCCTTTAAGCCGGGTAGGAGTGGCATATTCCCTTGATCCTCCTTGACCCGGTTACATCAGCAAATCACCCGTTTTGGAACAGCCACCATAGCCATTTGCGGTATTACACATCCAGCAATCCTACACCGCCATAGTCTCGTGACCATCCATTTTGGACGACCCCAAATACTGTGAAGCTTCACAGAAGCTCCAGGTTTCAGTCATCGGAAGCTTCCGAGAGCTTCCAAAACGTGTGACTGAAGCACTTGGGTCGAGACTAACACCGCCACTGATCTACAGCGAACTACAACGAACTACAGCGAGCTACATGGGCACAGCTTATACTGCTACACCTTAGTACACAGCTCCTCAAGGAGCAACAGTACATGTACTCCCAAATCACAACGCAGACTTTATACAAACTCCCGATCACGCAACATAAAGTCACCACATCCAGGGGACTGTGGTATCTAAAACAGCCGGCGGGAATGGCGGACCGGTGGGATCACTCCCATCGGGGCATTCGCACAGTTGGGGAAGCGGGAGGGGAAAGGTTCTCCCCAAGACTAGATAGATTGTCCTGCATAGCGTGTATACTCCGAACTAGGACACAAATTGACAAAAAAAAAAAAGGCAGTACAGGAAATTACATGGTATGAATTACACTCACATATCCCATAACTAGCCTGGCCATCTATAGCAGTAGTATTTGAATCCGTGACAATAACAAGACCAACTCACTCCTACGGCGATGTAACTAAGCCCAATACCACTTGTCCCTCATCTCTTGTCTTCCTGGCAGATGAGTCTCATATCTCTCCAAGATTAATAAGACTTCTCTTCTCAAATCCCCTGTTTCGGTCACATGGGGCCCAGCTTAGCACAGGCCAAGCCACTGATGGGTGTATGGTGCTGATCAACTCTATCACTGTAGGGTAGGGACATTGAACCACTATGCTTGCCTTGCCATTTGTTGTCTCGATGGGGATATTCAGTCAATCCAACTCAAGTGGAAACTTGCGCCAATGGTGATTAGGAATGACATTACACTGGGCCTAGGCCCGGGTCTTGAGACCCTACATGCGACGCACAAAGCCGGACAAAAATGAACATTGCAAAATGGTCAATATTTTTACGAGCGCTCGTCGAAGATTATGCACATGAAAGCCGTTTGCCAACCGAGTATCGTCGACGTTCGGCATTATGCCTCCGTATTACTCAGCATAGTAGAGGCGGGTCGATAAGCTGCTCATTGAAATGGACATGCAAGTCGTATAAAAAGGCTGACATGAAACATATTAGTAAGAGCAAGGGAAACGCATAAAATACGACCACGCACCATACAGGCATCACGCATCCAAGTCGAACGGGAGGAAACACAAAGCATTTCGACAGCAACAAACGATTATTCGATTCTTGACAGCATTTCAGATCTCCCCAAGGACAACAAAGCCAATCCACGCTACGAGGCTCACCAAACGACGCGCCCCTCCTCCGCTCGTCCAAGAGCGACTTCAATACCGACGGTGAACTCTGACCCAACCTGTTCAAATACGACCTCTCTGCCGGTCCTCCGCAAAATAGCTTCATGACTTTTCTTGCTTGAAGGGATTGGGGAATGAATGTGTGCATATCGGGGATATTCCTCACATGGCGCCCGAGTCGCTGATATGACTAGAGGGCCCTCAGGAGGAGGTGAAGCGTAGGCTTGCGACAAGTCTTCGAAGCGTTCTTCATTATGATTGAGAGGAGTGCAGCAGCTCTTATTCGCGCTCGAATAGGACTTGAACGTGGGTAGTGAGATTGCCCTAGGCCTTGGAATAAAAGAATGGTTGGAAGTAAGCGGCAGTCGGGATGACGACGAAACAGACAACGACGACAGTGGTTGGAGTAGTAACGCAGAGGCATCCAGTTTCCCCTCATCGTTCGTTACGGTGGCAACTTGATAGGATGGTGGTGGGGTACTAGGTCGGGACGTCGGAGGGTCTGGTGCTGGAGATATAGGGGGAACCGCATACATACTCATCGTACGTGTACGTGGCCGTGACGGGGAAAAATAGAAAGGATCGTCCTCGTTCTCCATGAGTCCTTCCGTAATATTGCCTTCAGGTTCCCCGGATGGAACTGAGAAGGGCAGGGTCTGCGGGAAACCAACGACATTGTCCTGGACAGGCTCGAACAAATTCTCGTTCTCATCCTCGCAGACCGGAAACAGGTCCGTGCCACTGTTTGCAAAGCTGACTCGCGATGATCTCTTTCCCTCCATCATTTCCATGTTGCGCGCCAAACTGAGACTACCATATTTGTTGAGACTATGACTTTGTCTATCGTCTGCGCTCCAGGCACACCTGGAAAGGGGCGAGCTCCGCATGGGTATTCCAAGAGATAAACCAATAGGTACAATCGGTCCGGATAGTTGCGGGATTCTCGTCAAAGGTGAAGTAAGACCGGGGGGCTTCACCGGCGACCTGAAAATCGAGAACGTGCCATCCCACACCTTGGACGCAGAGCGAGAGGTAGGATATGGAGCGGGGATCTTGATGCCCGAGCTCCAGGCACGCCGTTTTGCTTTGATTTCGAGGGCCCTTTCCGCCTCAGCGTCCATGCACCCATTAGTCGCTCTGACATGTCTCCACCCTTCTTCACGAGCCCGGCTCCGGACGACCTCGAGTGCGGCGCAAACTCGCTCCAGATATTCAAAGCCAGAAGCCAGAAGCTCGTCAGCCCGCGTGTCCCCATACCTAAGGTCGTGTGCACTTGGAGGGCGCGAGGAAGGTGATGGAGGGGGTGACGGGTGGGTAAAAGGTGGGTTCGAAAATTGGGCTGAGGCGTTACGAGAGCAGGGATGAAATGAACCGACTCTGGACACCCCAGGCTCCTCAAGAGATTTGGATGCATGGAGAGCCGGGTCTCGCGTAGGCGAGGCCAGGGAAAGATCTTCTCCGTCCTCGGAAGTCCGGAAGGATGTTTGATTGTCATCTGGCTCTTCATCATTAACGTCTGAAGGGATTAGAGGACACTTGGACAGATCAAAAGCCACGTCCCCCAGTCTACCACCACCATCATTTCCAGACTGAAAGTTGAAGTCTCCCGGATGCAAGTGCTTGCCAGAGGAGTTGTAATGTCTTAAACGGCTGAGCTCAAATGTCAGCCGCTCATTATCGTCCCAATCATCGCCAACAGCAAAATGTTCTCCAAGAAGGCTATCATTATGGCCAGTGTACTCGACCGCAAAGACGTCGACTTCGTCGGACCCAGAATGGGCGTGACGAACACCCCACTCATCCGCTGCAACACTGGCTCAGCGCCAATCCTGGAAATGCAAGACTTCGTTACCTTGCTCGCGGCGTGGATACACCACTCGATCGGTGTCTTCTGCATTCAATATATCTGATAATGGTGACGGGGAACGCCAATGCCACCGCTCTGACCGGCAGTCGCCACTGCAGTCCCCGAAGTAAAGAGCATTCCTGCTCTCACTTTGAGCCCTTCTATGCTTGCTCCCACTTGTCCGCATACCGTCACCGCCAAAGCCATGGGATAAATCAATCTCAATAGATTCCATTTCCGCCCGGACTTTACTAGCCATAGCAATTAAAGTCCATTCGAGGTATCCGGCAGCAGGTAGGTGTTGAGGTGTGAGGGCCGATATGACATGACGTCTCCAGACATCAACGAGGGTTGCTCGGGCCCGCCGACGGAGAAGGTCAGGATTAGGTTCCGCTGAGTCGAAGCTGGTTTTTGGAGGAGCTGGAAAGGTCACGCGACCAGCGACGGGGAGAGGAGGAAGTGGGGTTAGGGGTGGCGCACTAGCAGGCGGGGGTGACGACGACGAAAGAGACTTGGGAACCAACGAACTGTTGATCCTAGAATCAATGGAAGGTCATTCGGCTCAAAAAAGGAACATACGAGATTAACGAAAACAAAAGGGATCGTTGTCTCTTGTGCTTCCCGTTTTTGAAAGACTTGATGGGACGACTACTAGACTGGAGATCGTCCGTGGTACCAGCCGTGCTTTCGTGAGAGGCGCCGCCTTCTACGCTACTTCGCTGGCTTTCAGGCTCGCTGCAGCCTTTGACATCAAGAACGACGCCTAGCAACATTCGAACGCAGTCCGAACTCATTGGAAGGTTCGTTGCCCGCCCATCGACGAACTTGACTACAAACTCCTTTTGTGGGACATTCATGGACACCTCGCAAACGCGAGCGACCAAACCCACTGCTCGATCAAGCATATGGATGCTTGACGGAGGCTCGATTTGTAGCATGGAGGTGATGATTTGCAGCTGTGATGACCATGCCGCGGGAATGGTCGCGGTGGGGCTGATATCATGCAGAGGAAGGACGCTTGGAAATGTGAGCGCGTAAAGAACGGTGGGATGGGGAGAGGGTGGGATGAGACGAATGAGCATCGCGTAGAGGCATGCAACAGATTAAGTGGCAAGTAAGGTAAAGTCTACGAGGAAGAAAACAAAGGGCGCAGCTCATGGACGTCGTTGACGTCTGGCACAAAGGGTAATGTCTGCTCGCCTGTTGGTTTTCTACAGCCATACGTGAGTTTACGTGAAGCGGGTTACCGACATGGGTCCGTTCTTTCTCCAAACTGAGCGAGGAGAGCGATTCATCCAACATTCCATTGACAAGTCGAGCTAGAAAAAGTTCGGGGTGTACTATACGGATATCATTGGCTGGATGTCGTGTTGATGGTGCTCCCAAAGCCTGCTTATTGGCCGATCACGAACAGGTCACACAGGCAGTGGAGACTGGAATTCTTCGGACACCGCACATGGGATCTAGAAGAAACTAGTACAGAAGGCTGTCACGTAACATCCGTGCCCAGCAAGACTCTGCGCCGTGAGCAGACACACGTGTTCCGCCACGGTTGAAGGTGCTGGCACAGGGAAGACACGCGTTGATGCTGCACTTGCATTAGTCCCGGTGCGCCACAGCAATAGAGGGGGAGAAGTCAGGGCATCGCATTGGGGCGTTTACAGCTGCACGCAGAAGGAGCGAGGCAGGATACAGACCTACGCTATTGGTTCTATCGAACACCATTTATACCGGGCCCAGACGCGTGCAGGGTTAGCATACCTTCCCGTATCTCCTCGCCACTTTACCTTGTCCTGTCGGCGTGATGGGTGCGAACCAAAGTCAGCTCAAGGACCAGCAAGAGGAGCGTGGGGTGAAGCGCTCCTCGACGCTGCCCACGCTGTTCGGCAAGTGTCCGTCGCGGCTGAACCTGCTTAGTCTGGGGAAGCGGTCCCCTCAGCTGCCAGCGACGCCGGTGACGCCGCACCCCACCAAGGCAGTCGAGTTCACAGCCGAACAGGGCGTCGCATCCCCGGAGGCATCGGCGGAGGACCCGGAGGACCGGCCGGAGGAGGCCGTCGAGGTCAGTTTGTTTTCGCCCCTTCTTTATCCGAGGCCGACCCTGATCGCGCGCTTCCCGTGGCCACTTGCATATACGACCTCTTTTATCATCAGGACCAAGACTTTGACCTCGCGATCACCATGCCTCAACAGCCTGCGACCGTCCCCTGCCAGGTAAGCTTCCAAGATCACTCCCAAACTCTCCTCGATCTCTCGTGTCTTGCCCGAGTACGAGCCCGGTGGCGCTAACGACCTCGAACTGGCTTTGTGAATCCTAGTACCGCACAGGACGGACTCTCGGTAGCGGCACGTATGCAATTGTGAAAGAGGCGATTCACATCAAGACTGGGCAGTACTATGCTTGCAAGGTCATCAACAAGAAACTCATGGAGGGACGGGAGCACATGGTAAGTTCTCCATGGCCTCTCATCGATCCTCCGAGGCTGCGGACCTTCAGCCTCCGCAGTGCGTGGGTAATCGCGTACACATTCCCCTCCTGCGCATGCCAAGCTATCATTGATCAGCATTCATAATGCGCGCTGATCGCAACATCACGTCTGAATCAGCATAATTGCGTGAACGCGATGCGCCCTGAACCCTTGAGTCTCGTCCCGGTTGCTTACTAGTGACTCGTTAGGTCCGTAACGAGATCGCTGTCCTAAAGCGAGTATCCATTGGTCACCAAAATATTGTCACACTCCATGATTACTTCGAGGTGGGAGTTACCACACCAACAGGAACTTGATATTGATCACCGCTCAGACCGCTCATAACCTATACCTTTGTTTTGATCTGTGCACCGGTGGCGAGCTCTTCGACAGTATATGTGCGAGAGGCCAGTATACCGAAGCGTGAGCGACACAGGGTGTTATCTCCTTACACTGGAAATCTCACCAAGCGACGCAGTGACGCCGCTGAGCTCGTGCGCACCATCTTTGGTGCAGTCAAGTATATACACGACTGCGGTATCGTCCATCGCGATCTGAAACCAGAAAACCTCCTTTTCCGCTCCAAGCCAGAGAAAACATCAGAGATCATGATTGCCGACTTTGGGCTCAGTCGTATTATGCCGGATAGAAAACTCAGCATGCTCACGGAAGTTTGCGGGACGCCTGGTGTAAGCTCTCTTTTGTTAGACGTTTAGCTCTCTGAGATGGTCCACAGTATATGGCTCCAGAGATTTTCAAAAAGAGTGAGCTTTCCTTTGGGCAGCGTCTATTGTTCGCTCAGGGTTGATGTAGCTGGTCACGGTATGCCCGTCGACATATGGGCCATGGGTGTTATCACGTATTTTTTACTTGCCGGCACGTCTAGTCGTTCGTCCATCTATGGAACTATCTAATTTCCGCTGATAGGCTATACACCATTTGACCGTGATACCCAAAGGCAAGAAATGGAGGCTATCATTGCGGGTGATTTCCGTTTCGAACCGGGTAAGCCTATAGACATGTAGAGTACGTTACGCTGACCCCCCTGCAGAGGAGTACTGGTCCAATGTATCGGAAACTGCCCGTAGCTTCGTTTCTACCTGCCTAACGGTTGATCCGGTGGCACGTCCAACGGCAGAGCAAATGCTCCAACACTCATGGCTTACTGCGGAAGTGCCGCACTTCGTGGAGGCTGAGAACGGCGAGCCAACCGACTTGTTGCCACACATCAGAAAGGAGTTCAACGCCAGAAGAACGTGTATGTTTTTCCTTCCGTTTTGTTCTGCAAAGGTCGTATATTGATCATGACACCGATCTGTGCAGTCCGCAAGGCCGTATTCAGCATGATGGCGATGAAACGCATGTCGATGATGGCTCATGATCACCATCTCTCCCCCGAGCACCGCCAGCTGAACGAGGACGTGTTCCAATTCAAACAAGAGTCTGAGAAGGAGAGTCTCGAGCACGCAGACGTTCTTCACCACCATAACGCAGAGGCAGGCAGCCACGATAGCGCAGGCTCGCAACCCAACCCAAATTCCAAGAGCAGCCTGAGCCCTTCAGTCGCAGAGACTGTATCTGTCATTCAGGAACGTGCGCCAGCCGGCTCTGGATCGTCATCCGACCGTGTTCCTTCGGTGGCCCCTGCAGCTGTAGAGTCCGTCAAGGAGAGCAAGGAAGTTACTGAGAAGCTGGCTTCGGTGAGCCTCGCTGCCAGTGCAAAGGTAAGCGGCGCAGCAAAGTGTGCTTGATCACCTCCGTTGTTTGGTGGTCGTTTGTGTGACAGTAGACGACACCGTGTTTCAATTCGGCTCCAAGTTGGACCTTCCCTTTCCCCTTCTCGTTCCGTCCCGCAATTCTGGCTGTCCCCCGTTTCGTCAATATCTCGTGTTTTCACTTTTTTAATAAATGGCTTGATTTCGTTTTTTGGTTTTACAGAAGGTCTTTAATCGGTTCACGAGGGGTGGCAAGTGAGCGCACGACTAGGGTCACCAGCCTGGGACAGGGGCTCGAAACGCATTGATGATCTACGGGGAGGCTGGGCAAATGGGCAAGTCCGGGAGCGGTAGTCGTAACTCTGACGCACATTGTAGATTTGATGACCTGTACATCCTATATTCATGACCCGCAACGTGACCGCATACCTGAGACTGGGTTATAATTACTCTTGAAGGGGCGTGGCACAATTGCCAGTGGGCTGTGTGGCCACCCGTCTCACCGAGTCTGGGATCCAGCCTGTCTATGATGTCTCACCGGCAATTTGACGATCTCGGTTCGGCGGTGCACTTTTCTTTCAGGCCAGAACAAATAAAAAGACAATAATACATGCATAACATTGCTTATATTTATCAACAATAACAACACGATTGGGACAATGCTACAGACAATAGAACGAAATGAGGAGGGAACGCGCAGCGAACGCACCTCATGACGATCATACTCCCAACGGTAACATGCGATTAGAAATGTACATTATTTGTGGTACGCCAGGTACGCCGAATGCAGAAAACAAGGTCAAGGCCTAGGCAGGCCCTAGTTACAGCTGTAAGCCAGTCGAGACGGCAAGCGCGCTAACAAGAATTTCCCACGCAACATCGAGCGCACACCAGAGCCTCTCGTCGTCGATGCCCAGGGCCCACGCGTTCCGCCAAACGCCGTTGACCGTCATCATGTATGTGAGGAGGCCTAGGGCATTGTGGCTCGTCGCTAGTCTGTTGGAAACCTGGTGGAGGAGATCGCGCACACTTTTGCTGTTCGGATCATCAAGCCAGATAGACTGGGGTACGGTGCAAGGCACGAGAGAAACAAGCAAGTAATCGATGCGTTTCGTATAGAGGAACGCGGAGAGCGGAGGAAAGACTTCTGGTGCGGGAATGCACAAGGGCACCACAGGCACGGATATGGTGGATCCGGGGGTACTTGGATGCACGACGTCGGATTTAGGGAGGTTTGGGAGGTTCGCGCAGTGAGTGGCCAGGATGATGTTGTGGATAGGGAAAAGCGTGACGCGGCGTTTGGCGCCAGCAGGAAAGTGTGGAGAGTAAACAGCCACCATGTGGGTGGGCATATCCGACGAGATATCGTTGACAACTATAGGGAGCTCCTCCGGGAGCACGTTGGACGTGAGCTCGGCTTTGACGCTCTCGAGGACCCGAAGCATGCTACGAGTGCGGGTTAGCTGCTGCAGGCCACTCTGGGACTCAGCTGAACATACCGTAGTCCAAGGAACCGCAGGGCTTCGCGGATATACGGCAATTCCGCGTCTGCCAATTCGGGCGCGACGGACGCGATCCTCTCTTTCAAGATGAGACCGAATACGGGACGAGCCAGATATCTCGGAAAAGTCACGGTGGACGCAGAAACCGCAGGGGACGAACCAGACATGTCTACCTCCGGGGAGGAGCAGGGCCGCACGCTTATCTGTAAGGATTGGTGCTCGACGATAGCCCTCTGTCTGGCGTGCCCGACGGCATATCGGGGGTGGTGGGGGCCGCCCTCTGATCGAGCACGGCGGCGACGAGATGCACCCTGGATGCCACCACGTACTCTGGGCTTTAATCCGACGGGTTTGGGGGACAGGGAGACCATGTCAAAGACGATGCTGGACCGGCTTTGGCACGGGCTCTTATAAACCGCGAATTCATGGGGCAAGCTACGGTGGGAGCGTGACACCATCACGTCGTGACAGAAATCGCTATCAGTCAAAATTGCCCAAACAGGCGTCGCACTCACAGTTTCCTCTTACCTTTCGGGGTAACCTTTGGACCCTCGGGCGTTAACTGATTGCTTGATTGAGCGTGATCTAGTCGCGGTTGCTTTGTCCCTTCCACTCATACCCGGTTTCACCGACGAACGAGGAGAACAATGCCAATACCAACGGGACAATTGTCCACAGCTTGAAGAATGCGGACAAGAAACTGCCATCTCTTGTGGCGACCACGTGCCAGATGTTCGATGGAAGACAGCGTTTACACCAGCTTGTACAGCGTCAGCACGCCGTGGCCGGATATCATACAGGGAGAAAGTCATCGTGCCCACATACCTGTCCCGTCTGACGGCCTGAGCGTGAGGGTCACTCACTTTGCAGTGAGCAGCAGACTCTGAACAGCAAGAGCTTGGCTACAGCCGAATTTCATATTGTCACCCATGCAGTTCCATAGGTTCCATAGTTTACCTTGGAACGCCATGCAACAAGAGCTCTGTTGCACGGATCTCTAGATGGTTAATGTGCACTGTCTGGCGGAGTGGCGTGAGGTGAGTGGCACTCCGAAATGTCCCCAAATCTGTTAGTCTCAGGTTGTGTCGTGCTTTGCAGATAGTCCAAGTGCAGCGAGCGTAGCCACTGTTTCAAAGTTTACTTCTTTGTTCACTTGTCCTTTGTCGAAGGAGGGTAGCGACTTGAGTACTGTTCAAAACCAGGCCTGTGCACAGCTCTTCACTGGCTTGTGCTCCGTGGATGCCTGCAAGGCAGAACCTAGTGTGAGTTTCAGATCTCCATGAACTCGTCGCACATATACAGAGGATTTTGGCCGCCGTGAGTGACACCCAACAACGGGCTTCGAAGGTGTGGTTGACTCTGGAATTCACCGCGCCTGCAGGTGTCTGCAAGGTAGGACATGCAAGTATAACTGGTTTCTTAGATGACCGGGATGACCGGTCATCCAATCCGCTGCTATACCTGCACGTTCTGCATTTTAAACACGGTGAATGTAGAAAATTCAGAAGCTCATCGACCACCCCCAAGGCCTATTTTCCGGGTGTCACTCGCATTGGTCAACGCCCACATGAGCGGCGAGTGCTCGGATAGTTAATTGTACGGACAATCACTATGCTCACTATACCTTTGCTAGGGTCTTCTGCAGGGTACAACTCTGTCAGGAGCTGGTTACTTGGTATCAATGCCCAGTGGAGAACACTACCTACATTGGTCGCCCCCGTTCACTTGAATGTATGGCAAATTCGTAGGTGGCATACCTTGCGGTGGTCAAGCTGAGTCGCACTCAAAAGGTGGCCTTGAAGATCGTAGATTGGCTGCTGCCGTGTCGCTCCACAGACGTCTGCAGGGCAGGTGGCACGACGATTCGCCATTCGTGTACTTGCCTTCCTTTGAGCAAAGGTGTTGTACAACGTGAGTGGCATCTCAAAACGAGCCATGAATTTGAGTAGTAAGTTGTTAACTGTGCCGCAGTGCTGCAGACCCTGTGGCAGGAAAGTATTTCTCGGTTGTTCAATGGGAAGAATAATGACAACATACTGAACACTATTACCAGGAGTATTATCAGCGCATCTCTGATGTTGTTTGCGAAGTAGATCCGCAATAAATGGGGTAGCGAAGGGGGGATGAGGATAGAGGATGTGAGGGGGAAACAAAAAGAGCGCGAAAGGACATCTTCTGCTTTTGGAGGAAGACCAAAGCGGAGAAGGGGGACAAACAACCAGGACCGCTGCTTCGACCAACATGAACAAATCCACAGTGTGAAATTTGGGGCCCGTCTACACTGTGCAATTGTCCAGTGAAATGATTCCTCTAGACTATAGAAACGCAAAGAATTTTGGTCTTAGGAAATCGAGTCGCGGCGCGATCATGTCTCACTTGCTATTTGTCCCCCTTTCCCCCAGGAGGCGCGGATCCTTCGCGATGATCACGTGATTACCGACGCGACGACGGGATCACATGACCTTTTTACGCGTCAAGTCAACAAAGCCAAGTTGTCGGACGTGATTATCACCGCGAGGCCTGGCATCGCGTTGAACATGTCCACCACCACGCAAATCTTGTTCAACTCGCCTGCGCTACACTCGCTGAAACGCGACCAGCTCGTCAAGTTGTGCAAGATTCATTCGCTCAAAGCATCTGGAAAGAACATTGAGCTCATCGAGCGGTTGCAGCTTCACGCAAAGACGCTGCCACCAGATGATCCACTGAGCATCGCTACCCGGGGCGATTGCGCAGACGCGGAGTCCACTGCCGACAGCAAGGACGAGGCGTCCAACCACTCGCAAGAATCGCACGCGTCTGAGTCTAATAATATATCTCGTCCCAGCGAGCAATGGGAAGTGGTCATGGATACCATCACGGAAGTGGACGAAGAAACTCTTAGGAGCAATCGCGGATCTTCCAACCGCCAAGTGGACGAGTTCGGTACGCAGACATCCAAAGGTCGGTCCTCTGCGCTAAATCAAGCTCGATGCCGAGTATCGTGGTTGATCAATCTTGTCAGTGACTGTCACGTCCTCTCTCAGAGCTATAGCGACTTCTTTGGGACTCAAACGCAATCCATCCAAGACCGACGGCACCACGTCCTCGTCTTCGTCATCTAGTCTCTCCAGCAAGAGTGCTGTCCAACCGTTATCTACTCCCCCGACTTCTGATCCAAATGGCGTCCCCGAGGAACCACCTGTGGAGCCAGTCCCTGGGCAGTCGAACCTTCAAGGTCTGCCTGTTCCTTCGGATGCACGGCTCAGCCTCTCTCAGGCCCCAGCCACGACCACAATTCGCCTCGTTTCAAACACCACCACAAAACCGGAACTTTTGCTGTCTCCACCAAAACTTCAGCCATTTGTCACTTCGTTTGATCTTGCTCCTGACACACCCGGAGGGACCGGAACTTCTTCAGTAGCTGTATGGCCTTGTTCCCCAGGAGGAGCTGCGCGCGAATCCTTGTACCCTTCTGTCCCAACTTTTCAAGGATTTGGCGACTTGTTGCACAAGCAACAGCCGCCCCGATCTGCTCAATACGACAACTCAGACATGGATATAGACTTGGACATTCCTGGAGGGCTTGCCGTTCCGTCCACCTGTGAACCCTCGCCGGAGAAAAATCACTCCAGTTCACGGTTTAACACTGGTGCAACTCCCAAGTCCACCGAGAAACCTTCCGCCAAGCCTGTCGACATTTTCTCACCCGTCCCAAAGTCGCAAAGAGCCTCAACTCGCTCGAGGCTTGCCATTCCTAGATCCGAGCCATTCATCTTTGGCTCGCCCCTTCCTCAGCATAATATGTCTAATCTTCAGTTCCGCACGGCCGCGCAATCCGTCTTGGACGAAATGAACAAGAGGCTTGCGGAAGAAGGCACAGAGGCCGTTGATGCCAACGTCCTGAACAATCGTCCCACCACCATCACTACCGAAGATCTGGTAGAGAAACAACAAACCAAAGGTGCGGCTCGCGCTGGTGACTTGTTTGATAAGATCCATCAGAGAGAGTTTGATAAGATGGATTCGATAACTTCACATTATGCGGCAAAGCGTGGCGCTCAGGATAATGCTTCCCAGCCTATCCTGTCGAAAAAGAGGAAGTCAAGTTTGTTCGTCAAGGAGAGGATACCGGGAGTACAGGCTGCTCGTCACCGTCCGAATGGATCTAGGGTTGCCAGCGGTGCTTCTATCAAGATGTTCCCTGGAGACTTTTGTGAGGAGGACGATGAAGGCGACGACATCGTGGATAGGCGTCTGTCGAAGCGACCACGAGTCGAACGAGAAGAACCAGATGCACCAGTACAGCCTGGCAGAGCTTCGTTTGCTCTACCGCCTGATCCTGAGGAGGAAGCCCGGAGACAAAAGGAAAAGGAAGCAATCCGCCGCAAGTTGGAGCACAACAAAGCCAAGCGTCGGAGCAGCATGGGGCGACCAAGTCTTGGGCGTGCGCCTCCGCGTGAGTAGCCTTCCGAATGATCCCCAACGATGGCTAACTACCCGATCCGATAGCAAAAACTAAACCTGCCCGGTTCGGTTTCTTCGCCTCCGCTAAATCTCTTGTTCAGACTGTATGGAGCCGAGGAGCTGGGTCTAAAGCCCCGTCAAACATACCCATTTCGAGGCCAGCCCAACCCAAAGAAGAGGCCAAGTCCAAAATCGCGGAGGCGAGAAAGGCTTCCGTGATTCCTGGTTCTTCAGGTGCACCAACTTTAAGTTCTCAAATGAAGCGCATACCACCCGGCGGCAGTAGCACTTCGGTAGAACCTAACACCTCCACGCGAACTAACTTCGCCCCACCCGTTATTTCCGGTGGAGGCGGAGGTACTGTCACACTTTCCCGCATCTGGAAATCCCCCACTCCCCCATCGAATATACCTAGTTCATCGGCTGCCGCGATCCCGAGGTCGTTGACAGTAACTGGAGTAACTAGAGGCGGTTCTCTCATCGGCTTCTCGTCACTGGGTAAGAGAGCTGGTCCTTCAGTTGACGGTGGTCGCGTTTCATCGACGGGAGCAAAGTCTAGTATCAGAGCCTTGGCAACCAACCTTCCGAAGCGTGTGGCTACCCTTCCCAGGTCGAGGACCTTGTCGACGCTCATGGCTCCCACCGCTAGCTCGCTTGCAAAAACGAACTCTCGTGTTCCAGTTTCCACTGTATCGTACAACGAGAACTCGACTATCACCAAAGGGAGCGCCGGTTCCAAGCACAGACACGCGATGTCCCCTCTACCTAGCGCTACTTCGGAGCGGATCACAAATAGTCCACGGTATCCAGCCCACTCGCCTCGACCGGAGAAGATATTCAGCCAGCCCCTCAGTCCACCCCCAGCACGCCCTCCGATGTCGTTGACCACTGCCGCAACCAACATCATTGGCCAAGCCGTCGAGCTGGAGTCGTCTTCGCCCCAACCAGCTAATCGCCCACAAGCCAAGGCTCTACCTGGCCGCAAGCCACGGATTTCGCGTTCCAAAGTCATTGCGAAGCTGGCTTCGCAGAGAGCCACTGGTGTGGGCTCGAATGTGACCGTTGAGAGGCAAGATGGCAAGGTGCGTTCCAGCATGAGTGCCGAAGCAGCCGGCAAGGCAAGGCAGTCATATGGTAGCGCAAGAGGAGACGCCTTGATGAGTGCCAAGAAGCGGATTCGTCAGAGTGAGCACGCACGGAGGCGAAGCCGCGTGGTTGCTGGCAATGGACGAAAGACAGATGTTCATTGAGCCTTTTTTCTTTTTGGTCGTGTTGCAATTACTTGGCTCCGTAATCTTTTCTTTTTTTTTTTCAGGTCGTCTGATTGAATTTCGCCCCGTGTATTGCACTTTGTGTGATTTATTTCGAGTACGATATCCTGCCAGCCATCTAATGACATATTTAAACCCTTTTGGCATTTACCGTAATGTGACGACAGACAGTGACTCGCTCATGTTCAGAAATGATTTTACCAGTCAACACGAGTCAAGTCAACCTGACCATATACTGACACGACCCGAAGATAAATTAGGCATGTAATCATTAGTGTGGGTACCGAGGGCGCGATAAATTGTTCTCAGTTATCCCTGAACCCACTGCACGGCCGAGGGTTCACCAGCTGTTAAGGAAAGGCTCGCATGCAGAGCCGAACAACGCAGTCCGTCAAGCTCGGTGTGATATGATCGATCGCATGATTTGCCGAGGAAACGTTTAAAGGTTCGTGCTCGATCTGTGAAACGTTTAATGAGGTCGTGCGACAGACGTTCCAGTCAATACGGCATCCCGAGGTGATACGGAAATGAAACTGCTGCGCTCAGGTGCACAGTCACGAAGCGTCTTGCGCCGCTGCAAAAAAAAAAACAACTCGATGCCGTTACAGCTTGAGACCCTTTCGTGGGGCCATGAATTCGAGAGCTGTGTCAATGGATGAGATGCCAGCTGGTGAAAGAGGAAATCAAGGGTCCTTGGCAAGAGAAAAAAGGAACTTGCCGGCCCGAAGCGTCCTATGAAGTCTGTTTTAGAACGCTGACAGCGGCGTTGAGGCCACAATCATTACTATTATTGTTTGAATGAGCCACAAAAGACTATTTCTTTCGCCTTTGGAAACATGAAACTTTGACTCGTCCGCAAGTAGCGTGGATGACATGAACAGATCCAAACGAACCCGCGCGACCCATCCGGCGAGGGACGTCCAGTTGAAAAGATGCCTTACTGCATGACCTGCCAGACCCGTCTTGGGGCCTGTCAAGTCATGAGACGTACTACCACGCCGGCACCTCCCCTTTTTCTCGCGTCATGGGTCATTTTCTGTCACATGTGCGCGCTCCTCGCCGAACTGAGGCTCGGACACACCCGACGACGTCCTGTCAATCAACAACGACGCCGAACGTGACGTGATTCCCTTGTGCGAAAGCTCGGAATCGGGCTCTTCCGTGGAGTCCGTGATCGAGCGCATGGGGGATGGTGAACGAAAAAGGCCAAACAGGCTACGTGGCCCGCTGGCACTTTCCTGTGATTCGATCGAACATGATGGTGTCATCCGCGTGGCGCTTGGGAGTATAACAATGCGGTGGCACAGCTATTAGAGGGGCTGCTGGAACCGAGCGCCCATCGTACGTGAACGTGGGGAGAGAGGTGGGTAAAGAACGGGTTGTATTAGGATACCTACTACCAATATCTTGCTGATGACGTGCACCAGGGAAAAAAAAAAAGCAAGACAAGAACGAGTGTATGATTAGGAGAACAGAGTTCGAGTATAAGGTACGTATATCTGCGGGCTTTGGGTCGTGATCCTCGTCCAAAGGTCAATGGTGTCGTATATGCGCCATTTTAGGGTGAATGAAAGGAGCGTGATGGGTGTGATGAATGCAGTACGTTGGGAACAAAAGTGGTAACGTTATGCATTCGGGACGGGACTCGTGCGAGTGCCTCGGACGTCAGTAGGTGTTCCTGCAACGGCAGCACGCTGTCGATTGCGCCGAGCTTCCACCGTAACGTTCCATGCCGTCTGTACGATGTTCACGAACCCTGCGTCTCGTGGACCAAGAAACAGGATGTTCTTCCATAAGCCCTGATTAAACACGACGTAATCAGTGAGCTGCCTATCGCTGCACAGATTCCCCATTAATTGAGCCATGGCGGGAAGAGCAGGGAATTCACTAATCACTTCCAATGGGAGTAAACGGCAACATAGCAGCTGGGATCGCGATTCGAGACCGAGGGCAAAGAGGAATAGTAACGGTATCGAGGGAGCATGAGGGACGTGAAGCGGAACAACGGGAAGGGTGACAAATTGACCGTCTGGGCGGGTGGAGATGTACGGAATCAGGTGCGGTGCTCCACAAGGGCCCCGTGGTATGATATTCGTGCGAAAGTCATGTGCATGCAAGTCAGCGCGGATTGGAACCAAGATCGGAAAGTAAGAGGGTTCCCATTCGCTCGGTGGAATATCAAAGATGGCCAGGACGTGAGATGGTATGTGGGCATCCTTAAGGACACGAAGATCGATGGTCGGAGGGATAGCGGCACCAGGCAAAAGTGTCGTCCTCTCGACATTCATTCGACGGTAAAGAAGACTTGTTCATGTCAATGAAAGGGGATAAAAAGTAAGGAGGTCACTCACTCGAGATGATTATCTTGTGTTAGTACTAGTTTCCGTATGGGAAGTAAGCGAGACTGTTTCATCGTCGAGGGCCGCGTACAAGACAGCAATGCGGAACGTTGGGATGAGAATTGGAGCTGGGAACATGGCCGTCAATCAGCGAATCCGTTTTGTGAGATTAACCGGCGTAGTTGGAGCATCAATTTATCGTAAAGTGGAAGGACGGAAAATGCCAGTGACAGGGACTAACGTAGAAACGGCGGTGCACTCACCAATCGTGATAAACGAGCGTACCGAGGCAGAATGGGAGCTAAATGAATGATTGGGTAGGCTCCGTTAATCGGCCTAAAAAGCGATGGATAGGACAGCGACCATGAACGAGTGAGGGGTGTTGAAGGACTATACGAGGAAGGTTCCGTGAGGAACTCGACTGCGCCCGTTTTAAATAACTCTGCCAAAATGATGATGCGCCGGGAGCAGCCACCGACACGAGGCAGTATGTTACTAACCTGTGTCCCGGGCGAGAAGAACACGATGCGGCAGCGTGAATTAAGCAACGTAGGTTTCTATAGGGAACCACCGGACGACCAAAGAAGGGGCAGAGACGGGGAGTGGGACATTATCTAGCCCTTTACGAGGAACCTAAAGACGGCCAGATCTGGAATTCAGGAACGATCAGCTCAAGTCTCCCATGATAGCTTGGCGATCTGCTGCCGCAACGAGGTCGACCAGCCAACATCAGCTGAGTTCGTTGCCATCCATTACCCGTAAACTTAGTTCTCAAACGCGGCGCGGACGCCTAAGCGTCAATGCTTCCGATTCGGACCCGCTGCCACCCCGTCACCATCATGGGCATCTTTGTTTGAATTTGCAAAGGTTATTTTGTTCCGGGCCTCGGCGCCGTCGTCTCAGAAATTCCAGCGTACCATCTTCCCTGAAAATTCACGAGGTCGGCGCAAGTTGATCAAAGGACAAGGGCTGGTTTGCGCATGCGGCAATGCTCACTTTTGCTTTCCCGTCTATTGGTTCAGTCGCAACGGTTAGCTCCTTTCCCTGATGCTTGACGGTTTGACTCAACCCGATACGTGACAGCGGGATGGAGCATTGACACGGCAAATTTCTTGGTTTAAACTGCACCGCCGCTGGTGCCTAAATTTGACAGACATTCGCGTTTGAGCGGGAACTTTGAAACACTAGCGGCAACGCGTTTGTTCACAATGTCACTCCTAGCGTATTCTACAAAAAACGGGAAGGCTTGAAGTTTCTGATGTTTCCCGACCTAATTCTCCCATCCATGATCAGTTCAGCGATAATCTTGGCGGTTCCCGGGGCATTACATATACCCTGCCCTCGAGTGAGAGTGGTGATGAACAAGCTATTATGAGTGACTAACCCAGCAAGTATGTCCAGTTGCAATGTACAGTCCCTTGGGAACTTTCTGCGCCTCCCCGATGCTCGGCCCACCGCCAGTGCTACC